>VDFB02000013.1:143263821-143425749 GCA_007258455.2 Sequoia sempervirens
GAGAGATAGAAAGAAGGGAGAGAGAGGAAGGGATAGGTAGGGATAGAGAGAGGTGATATAGAGAATAGAGAGATATATAGAGATATAAGGAGAGGGAGGGGAGATAGAGAAATGTAGAGAGGGAAGGAGGGAGGGAGGGAAGGAGAAAGATATAAGAGAGGGAAGGAGATAAATATTAGAGAGGGAAGGAGGGAGAGATGGACATGTAGAGACGTAGTTCTTGAGCTCAAGGGAGAGAGTGTGAGATAAAGGGATGGAGATAGTGACAGGGGGATAGGTCTAGAGAATAAGAGATGAAAATTAGTGAAATAGAGAGATGAAAATTGACCTCCTGATTACTAAAATTTGACATGCTTATTACTAAAATTTGACTAAGTCTAATTTATTTTTAAATCTTCCAAAAACTAGAATTTTCATTATAACTCTTAGAGATCTGAAACCACTCTCAAACATCCTGAACCTATATACATGAAATTTAACTAAAGTATATGAAATTAAATATCCATATATAAATGTCAACTTATACTTAAACATTTATTTCATATATATAGTTTCCCTGGTAGAGAAAGAGAAAATGAAAGAGTTTAGAAAAATGCATTACTAAAGTCATGAATGACATTTTGTAAGCACCAAATTTGGTGCTAGCCAAATGAAGCAACCCATTTGGTGAGCACCAAATTTTTCCAGCCCCAAATTTGGTGGTCACAAAATGGGTTGCATTTGGAAATACCAACCCAATGGGATAGATTTTGCATTGAGCATCCAACCCAAAGGTTTGGACCCGTTTCATGAAAAAGATGTGATTTTTTAAAAGAGTAACAAAATTTCACACATTTTTGGTTGTGCTCACCATAACACTTTCACGTATTTCAATACAAGCTTATAAAAAACCTTGATGGCATTAACCTCTCTTTTAGCTATCTAAATATATAATTATTTCTTTTTTTTTTATTCAGTTAAAGTTTTGATCCATAACTTCTCTTGTAAATGTCTCCATTTTTGGTCAAAAGCCAACATGTGCTAGTTTGAGGATAGATTTTTACTCGTTCATCAAAATGTGAAAAAAATTACATTTTTTTAAAATAGACTCCATTCTACATGTGATGAAAAAAAATCAATTTTCAATTAGTTTTCAAAAAATTTAGGGGGAAGCACGCTCAAATTTTAGCTTTTCAAGATATGTCCACTTTGAAAATTCCTAAAATATTATATATTCAATAAAAAAATTATCTGAACAAATGAGGATAAATTACATGGTGTTAGCTAATTTCTCAACATTCAGAATTTTGAAATTCTAAAAAAAAAATAATCAAAAAGGGTAGGGGCCCTCAGCCGCTATGCTATTTTTTTTATAAAAATAGGACCTATTTTGGGCCCCCCATTTTTAAGACCCTTAATCTTCATTAATTTCAAATAGAATTGGAAGCTTAGAAACTAGACTCAAAGCACTTCAACTCTTGTTCTTGTTGCATCTTGAAATTTTGAGCATAACTATCTTTAGTTTCTCGTGCAAATCAGATTTTGCTGATTTCAGAAAAATGTGGAATCCTAAGAGCCAAAATTGTGTCATAGATCCATGCACTTACCTGCATGTCATATTTTCAAAGTCTGAACTATCATCAGATTGGCATCTGACCTCTTTTTTCCTATTCATTTATTTTAAGTTTGAATTATTTATAAGAAATCTCTAAAATTGTGCATGATATAGCCTTTGATAGGTTTCTTGTTTATATTTCTTTAATGATTAAAGCATTTTGTTAAGTCTACTTTGATAGTAAGGGTTGTTAATTTTCATGTCATTAAGCTTATGTGCTAAATATTAGCTTTCAAAAATTGGACTATGTCTTTTGGACTTTTCCATTCTTTGTAAAAGTTAGTCTTTCTTCATATTATGTTGTAAAGAGAAGAGTTTTTTGTGAATTTTCATATTTTTATTAATTGGTAGAGCATTCTTATATCTAATGGACCTAAATGGGTGCTTCCCATGGGAAGAATAGAATAATTACATTGTTCTTTCATTAAGCATTTTTTGCTTGTTCTCTTCTCAACAATGAAGGGTTTGTGGAGTTTTTGTTCATCATATTAGTTATAAGAAATAATTTGACATTGGATATGTTGTAAAAGCTTTGGCACATTGCCCTTTTTTATGTTTTATTCATGCTTCTTTCTACCTCTTTCCCAAAAACATAGAGAAGATTCAACTTTCTATAGAAATCCTCGAGATATTCAATCAGGTGCAAATTATCCCCCCACTCGCTAAATTTCCCATAAGACTATTGGAGAAGTGCAAGATTTGATGATCAATAGTTGTTTTTCTAGCATTCCCAATGGAAACGAGTTTTTCAAATTTTTGATTAGAAGTCAAAAATATTTTTAGATTAGAGTAATAAAGGAGGCTATAAATTTCATCCCCAAAATCCAAACAAGAGCATCTTCTAGAGGTCATTTCTAGTTCACCCAATTACCTAATTCAACATCAAGAAGGAGACTTGTAGGTTTTGTATCACCTGTAAGAAGCAACTAGGTAAAAAGTGTCAACCTTCCATCCAAAGCCTTATCTACCCCCCTGGGTGGTCAAACTTTCCAAATTAGAATACCGATCTACCCCATCCATAAGAATCTATTCTTGATGGCTCATCTAGGTGTTGCCCCCCTATAAATTTCATGACCTAGGATAGCAGTAGTTTGCTACAACCACCTACTCCCCCTGATGTATGGCTTGTTATACCTACCAACACTCTTAAATCCATCCCAAAGTTTTATGGGGAGGACTTCAAGAATCCTTCTGAACATCTCCAAGATATAATGGAGGTGTATGGAGAGTGCATAACATCACAGAGGAGAATGTTGCTTTAAGATTGTTGGCCACATCTTTCAAAGGAAAATCCTAGGACTGGTACAATTCTTTGGCTTCTAGTTTGATTTGCTTGTGGTACCAACTTGGAGAGAAGTTATTCAAGCATTTCTCTAAAAAGGGAGATCACTGCTCTTTGCTACAACAACTAATCACTATCAAAAGAGCCCCGAAAGAAGCCATGAATTATTTCAACACTAGATTTCACAACACCTAGAAAATAATTCCAGTGACCACCAAGCCTTCAACCACTATGGCATTCATGTTCTACCTAAAAGATCTTAATTCTAACATCACAGTCGTGGTGCAATCCATGGGAGGAGATATTTTTCTCGACATATATGATTTGGTCATGAAAGTAGAGAATAGTTTGATTGACGTTGGGAAGCTCCCATTGCATCCGCCTATGCCCATGTTCACAAAAATCTCTAGTTACCCACAAGAAGAAGCAGTTCTAAGCACCTTCATTTTACAAGCAACCATAACGAATACACCATCATCCATGTATGTGTACCCTAATAAGCAACCAAGCACATTGGATTCCTCTTTGCTAGTGGTCGATGTCAATGACATGAAGAATTGCGTGTGGTCTTTCACAAATGAGCTAGTCCTCATCCAACAATAGCAAGAAGCACCTCTTGAAGCCTGCCTCATAGACCTATCAAGGAGGAAGGCCATCCTACCAACTGAATGCATATCAAGGATCCTTGAAGGAAAAAACTCAACAATTAGTGTCCACAAACCAGATATTTCCAGTCACTATGCTACTACAGATAGTCAAGGACAACCCAAGTAAAGAATTAATCTCAAGCCAGAACAACCTGGCAAAAGATGAGAACACATGGTTCTTCCCATGTAGAGATATCCATATACCCCAAAATTTTCCAAGTGGAAATCTCCAACAAAAGATAGCAAAATAGAGAAGCCAAGGTGTTTCCTCAAGTGCAAAAGAACACTAGTCTCCTAAAATGGAGAATACCCACTTTAGGGTGCAAATGCAAGGAATTTCTTTAGAGCAAGAACTGGACATTGCACTAGACCAAGTGTTTTTCTCTTGAATGGAAGAAGAAGATGTGGTATTTGTGAATGATGCTCCAACAAATAGTTCTCCACAAGTACAATTAGACTACAATACAAGATCCAAAAAGAAGGTTCATTGGAGAGTATGTTCCACAATTTCCACAACATCCCCAGTCACAGCCACAAGAAAATAAAACTACACATGCCCAACCCATCCAATAGTCGTAAGCTCCACAATTGGTAATAAAGGAGATGGAAAATGTGCCAAGTGTACCTGAATTGGATCATCTTATTTTAAATATGAAGGAGATACCACCATTCAAACCCAAGGTTCTCTAGTTACAACAGTCAATGTGGTTGAGCAGCTAAAGAAGGTTCCCACTAATGTATCTTTGTGGGATGTGATATCGATTTCGGAAAAAAAGTTGTTTCTCCAAAAAGCATTAAAAGAGGGAGGACAAATATCACAGGTGGATGGAATTCCATCGCATGATCAAGTTAAAGATAAATATCCCACATCAGATCCTCAATCTTTGAAAGCCACGACATATGTAAATGTGGTGGATGACCTAAAATAGAAAGAGGTAAGCAAACCAAAACCCACACCTTTCCTTTTAACACTCATTATTGGGGATAAACTCATACACAATAACATGATTGATTTAGGAGCTAGTATGACAATCATGCCTAAACCAGAGGAAAATGCTTTGAAACTTTAGTATGAGCCTCTTAAGAAAGGGATCATGCAATTAGATGGGAAGAGAGTTTTGAACATTGGTCGTATCAAAGATCTATCTTTGAAACTCTTCTCGTGCCTAAGAGAAATGGCCACGCAAGAGGTGGTTGTGATATACATTCCCCCAGTGTTCAGGATGTACCTTTCAAGAGAATTCATTGGGAAGCTTGGTAGATACTTAGTGCTTGATTGGTCCCAACTAATATTGTGAACCAAGCATAGGGAAAGTATGAAAATATTTTCTGAATCCTTGCACTTAGAACATATATAAAACAATGCGGTTCTATGTGTCAAAGAAGAAAACACGTCTTTCTCAAAAGGAGAGACATATTGTGTTGAAATGTTAGAGGACAAGGACATGAGTGATCAGATCCCCAAAGAAGACGTCCTCCTTAATAAGTTCATTGATACTAACCCATATGGGAACTTCCATGTCATTAGATTGGGCACTTATTTGAGCTTTGATGATGACCAAGTTTTCCTGGAACTGATAAAAGAACAAGAAGAGCCTAGTGGTATGGGTGATAATAGACTATGGACATTGTATTTTGATGGTTCAAAATGAAAGCTTGGCTCTGGCACATGCATCCGACTATTATCCCTAACTAGATTGAAAATCCTTAAAGATTTATGTTTCTAGTTCCCATGCTCAAATAATGATGCCAAATGTGAAGCTTTGGTCCATGGTTTGTGTCTCTCTGAAAAAATGGGCATGAGAAAGGTACAAGCATTGAAAGATTCAAAGTTGGTCATAAGCCAAATCTACAGGTAGGCAGCCACCAAAAATATAAGAATGAAGTTTTATAGACACAAAATATGGGATCTAATTGAAATCTTTTAATATTTTAATATACAGGTCATTCCTTGATCTCAAAATAGTGTCGCCAATCAGATGGCTTTGATTGGTTCACAATTTGAACCAATTACTAACTCAACAACAAAGCATAAAGCAATATAATTCATGGTCCAACCATCAATCCCCAACAATAACTAGAGTTGGTAGGTCCTTGAGGACGATATTAAAATTGCCTCCTTTCTACAAAACCAAGGAAAATTGTTCGACCATTCATAAATGGAAGCGGCAAAGACTTCAGAAGGACAAGTGATCCAGTTAAAAAGATAAAAAGCTTGCCTAAGGTTTTATTTTGGTTGAAAATATTTTTGAATGTGACGATGCTAGAAATAGTAAACAAAGATTCACTACCAATGAGAAACTCTATGAAGAGCTCAATGTCAGAAATGATATAAAATTGAAAATCGGAAAGGATGTTTCACAAAAGGACAAAGAAAGACTCAAGGGGATGTGTTCTAAATATGATGGGGTCATAGCTTGGACCTATGATGATCTTAAGGGATACAATTTGTTCATAATTCAACATACTATTGAATTGAATAAAGGATTGAAACCCATATAACAAAATAAAAGGCCAGTCAATCCAAAATTCAAAGCATTGATGGCACAAGAGCTCACTAAATTAATCAAGTCCAAGATCATATACCTGATTAAGCATTCCACCTAGGTATCAAATATCATACCAGTATGAAAGAAGAATGGAAAATTTTGGATCTATGTAGATTTTATGGATTTGAATAGAGCTTTGCTAAAAGATCACTACCCCTTACCTTCAATGGAGCAGATCTTGCAAACCATGGCTGGATTGGAGATGTTATCATTGCTCGACAATTTTTTGGGTTATAACCAGGCTTATGCAAAGAAGGAAGACCAACATAAAACCATCTTCACTACTAAGTGAGGAACATTCACATATGAAAAGATGCCCTTTGGGCTCTTTAATTCTTGTGTGACCTTCCAACGTGCGATGGATATCTCTTTCAATAGGTTAATTAATCAGATTATTCTAGTATATGTGGATGACTTAACAGTTTTTTCAAAATTAAGGGATGACCACTTTGATCATCTAGAGGAGGTATTCTAGAGATGCCAATAGTTCAATATTTCCTTAAATCCAAAGAAGTGCATCTTCAGAGTACCCCAAGGTAAATTACTTGACTTTGTAATGTCAAAGGAGGGAATAGCAATAGACCTAGAAAGGGTGAAATCTATAACGGAGCTACCTTTTCCAATCAACTAAAAGGGGATGCAGTCTTTCTTAGGGAAAATTAATTTCTTCAACCATTTCATTTCAGACTTTGCAAGAATTAGAAGGCCTATCATTCTAATGTTAAAGAAGAATCTAGTCTTCAAATGGAATCCCGAAGGCAAGATGACTTTCGAGCAGATAAAAGCAGCCATCTTTGTGTCTCCAATGTTAGCTAATCTAAAATTTTCCAAGGATTTCATGTTTACGTCTACAGTGGCCCATATAGAATAGCTTTAGTACTCACTCAAAAGGAATAAGACAATTCCAGAGAGCACCTGATTGTGTTTTACTCAAGGAACCTTAGAGGATATGAAGCTAGGTACAATTTTTTAGAAAAACAAGCCTTTGCTATTGTTAAAATCTGCAATAAATTTTGACACCTGGTATTTTCCAATAGAATCACTATTCTCATTACTCATCCTAGTGTGTAGGAGTACATCACCGAAGGAAAAATAAATGAGAAGAGGGCCGACTAGATCAGCAAGATCCTAGAGTATGATTTCAACATTAGACCAACCAAGCTGGATTAGGAAAGAGGTCTTTGCAAACACCTTACACAAGAACTAAGCTCCTTGGTGGAAGAAGAAACTGATTAGTCCTACACAAATGAGTTAGAGTCTGATGAATCATGGGTGTACGATTGGAAATGATATATGCAAGGGAAATATTCGACCAACATTCCACAACAAAAAAAGTGTTACTACCAACTGCAAGGCACCAAGTATGTATTAGTTGAAGGGGTTTTTTTAAAAAGGAATTATGATGGTATCCTACTCTAATGTTTAGATAAGCCCTAGGTGGAAAGAGTTTTAAATGAATTCCATAGCAGTCCTGAAGGAAAACATTTCTCTACCAAAACCACAACAAAATAATGTGGGCAGGATACTACTAGCCCTCCATGTTTTCCAAAGCACACCATCTAGTGTGAAAAATATACTCAATGTTAATATTTTTTTGGCAAGAGGAAGAATTCTGCTATGCCATTAAGTCTAATTGTCATTGAGGATCCTTTCACCCAATGGGGTCTAGATTTTTTCAGAATGATAAACCCTATTTCCAATTCTAGCCACAAGTGGATACTTACAGAAACTGATTAAATCACAAGATGGATAGAGGTCATTTCCCTAAAAAATGCTATAGAAAGCGAGATTGTAAGTTTCCTTAAAGAGCTAGTTGCAAGATTTGATTCACCAAAAACCATCATATCTAATAATGCATGAGCTTTTGTGGGTTCCATAATGTATGATTTTTCTCTCAAATATGGGGTCTACCTCAAGGCTTCATCAAATTATTACCTGCATGGAAATGGATTGGAAAAGTCAACCAACAAGAACTTGATTAGGCTAATCAAGTGCATCGGGTTGGAATGACAAAGGAAATGGCATAAGCATCTGTGGGCCACTCTATGGGCCAATAGGATCATGCCCAAACAAATCCTAAAGACTGCCCTATATGAATTAGCATATGGAAAGGAGGTAGTGCTACCTATTTCTATGGAAATCTAGGCATTAGAATTGATCAAGGCTTTAGAAGTTAAAGAAAGCAGCAGAATGGAAGTCATGTTGGTGAAACTCCTGAATCTTGAGGAAATGAGAGAAAATGCATATGAAGCCTTGATTTGGCACTAGCAAGAAGTCAAATGATGGTTTGACAAGAAGGCCTCTAGCCTAGAGTTCTAAGAGGGGAGCCTGGTATTAAAATATGATGAGTGCAGTGCAAAACCATGTCAACATACAAAATTTGAAGCACTATGAAAGGGTCCCTTATGTATTCACACATGTAGAGAAAAGAATACATATGAGCTAGAAGACATGGATGGTAACATTCTGGACATATTGGTTAATGGTATTCATCTAAAATTATTCCATTAAGGTATGTAAGTTCTAAAAAATTTCATAGCTATGTACCATATGTAAAAAAAATTGTAAAACCATTTTTTTGCTAATAAGCCATGAGAATAACATAAAAGTAGAAATGTATCTTATTATATTAGATTCATCAAAAAAAATTCAATGTAATACAATCCTAAGGCTTAGATTAAAGCATGAAGCTCTCTTAAGCAAACCCAAAAAGAGTTGCAAAGAAAAAAGGGGCAAAAAGGAGGCAACGTGCAAAACATAATAAAGCTAAAGCCTCTAGTCATTGTTAAGTAGTCAAAATGGATCTTCATTGAGTTCTTCTTATTTGTTAGGGTGGAAAAGGGGTGAACATATAGCACATGTGGGCTCGACATAGCATGGACCTCAGTTCTCGTTGCCACAACTATATACCAAAAACTCAAATTTTTTCTTCCATTTGAGCCTAGGAATGCGTTCCATGCCATACTCCCACAACAAGTTGGTGGCCATAGGACAAGATGAAAAATGATGCCTCTCAAGGTCCATGGTGTGGAATTTAGTAAGGAGAGGCAACCAAGCCATGTCTTCCCCATAATCAACATGCCTACGAAGTTCCATGGTGCTCAGAATGCTAACACCAAGGCTAGCCACTTGCACAATCTCTCCAAGCCCGTCCTACATTGCAAAGTCAAACATCTAGTGGCACAATTAAATTATCCAAGGCTTGGTGATTTTCAAGTCAAGTAGGGAACCAAAAAAGCAAGAAACAATGCTAGAGTTACATCTCGGTTGGTTCTCATCCTCAATGTAGCCCTAGTCGACTACCTCGCCCATGAAGGTGTATTATGGCCTCCATGTTAAATGTTGAAAGGGAGTTCCAGGCTAGTTGACATTATTAAAAATTAGTGGAGGTTAGAGAAACAGGATGCAAAATGGAAGGCTTGCTAAACTAGAAGAGTTAAAATGACTGAATATTTCACTAAGGTGGCAAAACTATTTATAGAAAGGTGGCATTGGTGGGCTCAATGGATGGAAAACCCATCTCTCACCACATAGAAATGGAGAAATTTTCAAAGAAATTGGAGCACAAGAGGTAAATCATATAGAGAATCTGAGAACATGCCTCGACAAATAAATTTGGGCATTGGGAGTAAATTCCCTCATGTACCAATGGCCACCATGTGTCCATTGCCACCATCAGCATTGATCTACTTATTTATGGCAAATATGTTGTTTAACATGCTAAGCTCTAACAAATAGAATATGCAAGTCTTGTCAAAGTACCTTGTATTGCTTGAGAAGGTTTCTCAAAGTGATAAGCACACATTCAAACAATGCAAGCTTATTTGTGAAAAAGGGCAACAAAGAGAATGTACTGATTACTTTCTCATGGAAAATTTGGCATTCCCAAGGGATATGAATCCCTAGCCCACACGTATCACCTTGATGGTAGGATTTAGTAAGATAGTGATAACATCAACACTTTATTGCATGTACATAAGGGAATTGAATGCACCCAAAAGCAAACTTTTGAAAAAAGAAACAAGTAACCGTTTGTCTGGAGAAGCTCTCTACAAAATTTTTGGCTCAACAATGGTGAAAGCATCAACTTTTGGGAGGCAGGCTGGGTTTTCCCCTAGAAAGCTAGGTTGTGTCAACATTTTTGGGAGGGAGTCATTTTCTAATGCCCCCGTGATGGAGGAATGATGCTTTTCTCACACCAAATAAATACAGGTTTTAGGAAACCTTGTTAAGAAGGAGTTCCTGCAAGACTTCACAAACAATATTTTTGACTCAAGGATGGTAAAACCTAAAAGTATTAGGGAAGGGGCATTGCAGAAAATGATCAAGTATGGGATATCAAAATGTTTTGTGCTATGGCTTTGGAATTGTGGTCTACAATAATTCATGTTGTCCACTATACACCCATGTCTAGAATTGGTAGATGTATGTACAATGAGTTTTGACAAGGAAATGAAGGTTATAACTGGCAACAAGATAAGGGTAATGGTTAGTGCATCTGTCATCTAGGATATGTTATGTATCCCTACTAACTAGGGCGTTGTGAGCTTTGAAAAGGAAGCGATGCAAGAGTACTAGGCAACTAGAAAGAAGCAACTACAATTTTATGAGGAAGAAATGAAAGAAAAGTTGGAGGGAGGTTAGCTCCTCTTTCCTTTGCAGCACAAAAAATTTAGGAATGATCTACATACCGTTTTCTCAATGTTTACCTCTATCTATGACTATGATGATTGTGAAAAGGTCTATCCTTTTCAGATGGGCTTGGATTTTATGCTCACGAAGGAAAAGAGCCAAACATATTTTTATTTTTGTAGGATAATAGCTCTGAGAATGTTGGAACAATTGTAAAACTATGGTACCGAGTGCAAGTTCAAGAATTCTTCTGTCTTGGTACATTTAATTTTGCACCAAAATTCATAATTTCTTGAAGGATACTTGTCATTATTTAGGTATGATGTAAGAGGGTCCTAACAGTTGATTTCTGTCTAGACCCGTGTGCTTTCAAAGAAATGGGATTACTATTGGTTTTTAGATTATTTCATGGTTCCAGTACTGGTAAACTTCTTCCCATGCCCTCTAAGCCATTTTTATTTTGAGGTTTTACAATGGTTGAGAAATCCACAGACCCCAATAGATTATTTTCTAGGAGATGAGTTCACTTTCATCAAAGCCCATGGTTTTGTGGAGGATCCTTTCAGACTCTTGATATTTGTACCAAATAGGGTTTTGTCCTTGGAGACATGTCGCAAGTTAACCCTTTTGGATAATGTCTATGGTGTTGGAAGGCCTAATAAATCACTTTTCCTAACTCCCCTCACCATTTCTAATGGCCAAATAACATTGTTAGAATGGAAGGCTCGGGAGGTGCTTACCAAAAAATTGACACATCTAGGCTTCATTCTCATTTGTGAAAAATGGGACTATAACTCGATAAAGCATATCCCAACCTTAATTCGTGAAGATAGAGAATATTTTGAATCAAGAAAGAATGCCACTATAGAGAGGCCAAAATCCTATGTTGATTTAGCCTTCATACCACTCTATAGACCATCAATGATTGACTTTTATTTCATAATGGTGGAATACCAGAGGAGCCTCCCAATGGGAAAGTCCCTTAGTACACAACTAAATTTTTCGGGATGGTCTAAGAGAAAGAAGGAGGATTTCTAGAGGTTCCAACAAGAGATTGGGAACACTAATTCCTTGTATGGGAAGGTCCAGCCACATGATGAAAAGTTCAATGAAGTTTATGATAAGGAGGTCGATACTAATGATAGTAACCCTAAGACAAGTCAAGAAATTGAACAGGAGGAGGTTTTTCTCTACACTTCCCACACTCAGTAGCCTGATAAAGGAAAAGGATCTAGACAAAATGATCCATAGGACACTTCCTCCATTAGTGCCCAAGGGAAAGGAAAAGGGACCCGACAGTCCTCGAAGAGGTTTGTTGTGGTTACCGAAGGCCAAAATTTGGTGGGATCGGCCACCAAAGAATTTTAATCTACCAATTCCACCCACACATAGAGGAAATGATTCCAAGACCTATGTGGACCTGGTGACCCATCCAAAGGAGAAGAGCAAGCAAAGTCCACTCCGCGAGGAAATTCGAGTTTGGTAACTCAAGTTTTTCTCCCCCTCTTCTTTCTACATCTACTTCTCTAATCATTCCTCTACCTCTACTTGTGCAAAAGATCCCTCCATTAGCAGATTCCAACCTATTGGTCCTAAATGAACCCCCAGCCATAATCAACAGTGAACCTTGTGGAGAAACCCCACATTCCAAGTTTGTGTCATCCACTGCGGTTGCAATTTATTCTTTAATCACCCTATCAAGGGCCCCCATTAAGAATACTGAAGAAGCCATATTTCTAGTTTCATAAAACCCATCCACCTTCAGGAAAATGCCTCTATTTTTTCCCACTTCCCCTTTCACTCTGATGAGTATTTCCCCTTTTCAATCTCCATATCAAATCCTACCTTTTTCCATTATAACACTCCATTTTGTCTCTCTGCGACCTCATACAACCAAGGCTCTCCCGTCAATTACTTGATTTAGTCTCCCTCTAGGTGCTTCTCTTGTTGTGCAAAGAATTTATACTCCATAGAGTCTCTGAACTCATTTAGATGTGAAGAAGCGAGTCTAAAAAGCGAGAAAACAAAAAATGCTTGTGAAAGCTACAGTACAACCAACCCCGAAGAAGATTGAGACCTATTTAGATGAAGAGTGAAATTCCATGTGGATTAATACCATGAATCCTCTACCATATAAGCCAGCTAGATAAATGTAGATGGATGATTATGACATCAAATTCATAGGCCTTGACTTCAATGAAACTCTCTTGTGAGACAAAATGGTTCTAGCTAAGGCTACTTAGAAGGTAGTCTATGCCAACTATGAGAAAATGGACATAAGGCTAAGGAAGTGTGAGGAAGATTTAGCCAACATAAAATACATGGTGAGTAGGCTGCAGGAAGAGATTAGAGGCAAGGATGTGTAGATTGGCCACTTAGGGCAGCTACAGAGTTAGCGGGGAGGGATGACTAGATTGATGGAAGAGGCCTAGGATAAAAAAAGTTGGCTTCATACCGAGATAGAGAGGTTGTCACCGAACATGAGAAAAGTACAGAATACTAGTGTAACTATGAGAATGTGTGTAAAGAACTGGATAGTGTCTGAGCTTATGTTTCTAATGAGCTCCAGAAGGCCCAAGAGGAAGGAGAAAAAGAAAAATAAGAGAAATAGGAGACAGAGTCTACTTTGCAGACTCATGAAGAAGAGATCAGGAGGATGAACTAAAATTTCACAAACTCCCTCCAAGAGAAATTTCAATTGAAGGACATAAAATAAAAAGAGACTCAACTCTAACAGGAGTTAGCAGTAGCGCAAGCATCTGGGATCCTCTCAATGCTAAAAATACTGGTCTTTGTACACTTGGACAAGATTATAATGGAAATTTTGGTTTTAAAGAAATTTGTGCAATTCCTGAGGGATGCTCATGAATTAAACATGAAGTTCACCTCAATAGTCAACCCAATTCTACATGTATATGCTCCCTGGTCTATAGAATCAGAGACTCTCATCTCTAGGTTATTTAAGACCACCAAGGAAGTTTTGAAGAATGTAGGAATCTCTAATTAGTAGGGAACATCATGGAAAGAAAACAAATTCATCAATTTCCACAAGGCCCCATTGAAGATTAAGGAGCGTCAGGTAGCATTGAATAGAAAGGTCATGAAGATCAAGAAGGGCTTTCAAGTTTTGTTGGATAGTGGATTTCCCACCCACTTCTCACTAGATGGAGAGGTGCTATCAATCAAGCAAGTCATGGATGCAATAGGCTAAAAGTTAAATCTTCAAAATAGAACTCTCAGGTATAGGCCTATCTCCCACGGTTGAAGAAATCAAGGAGATACTTCCCCTCTCTCAACTTTATTACTACGTCAGGGTTGTTTCAACCAAGTGGGGATGAGTTTCTTTTAATGAGGTCCTTGAATTAGATCAATCATTCAAGCTTCTTTGTACTCTCATCTATCCCACTAATTCAGATTGGGAAGTCCAACACTCCACCTTACTCAAACTATAGGAAGCTCCAAAGCTCTAGGTTCATGCCTCTACAAGCAAAGGCCCCCTGTGAGTCACCAAAACTATAAAGAAATTTTTTCCTATCTTTTTGAGTTTTTGGCCCTCACTCTTTTTTGTCTTCAGACTAATCCATGCTCAAATAAACAAAGTTTCTCCCAAAAGTGTGCCATGCACCACTTGGTAGCTACGTGGATTTTTGTATATCATTTTTCTTTTAGGTGCATGTTGGGACACATGTTAATTGGGAAACGTTTCTCTCTAAAGCCATTCTCACAATGTTAGAAGTCCTCACATGTCATATTTTTCTTTGAGCAATTTGTTTGTTTTCATGGAATGATCCCTTGTGGTGGAGCCTGTCAGAATGTGGTGTGTATTTTTCTTTCGAAGTGGAGCCTTCGAGTCAACATCGTCAACCTCAATATTGACCAATCAAATTTTTTTGGGGATGCATTTTTACAATATGATCATTCTCTAACAACTATCTTTGCTAAATATTTAATGAACCATTAATGTTGTAGTTGGGACTTAATGAGCAAAGATCATTGTGATCTAATCAAGATCCAAGATCAGATCATGAGCTATCAAACTAGGGCATATGGCAGTTTCTTCTTCCAATTTTTTTTATGGTGGTGCTCTCTTTTGCTAGTTATAAATAGAAGGTGGTGAACTATTTTAAGGGTTGGAAGAATTTACTTCAAGAATAGTTTTCTTTTGAAGATAAATCTAGTAGGAGGAGATTTTTTCTTTTCATAAGTATAAGGTGTTACATAACATTGTTATTTCTCTGACATGTTATATTTTTAAAGTCTGAACTATCATCGGATTGGCATCCAACTTTTTTTTTTGTTCATTTATTTGAAGGTTGAACTATTTATAAGAAATCTTTGAAATTGTGTGTGATATAGCCTTTGTTAGGTTTCATTTTTGTCTTTTTTTCATGATTAAAACATTGTGTTAAGTCTACTTTGATAGTAATGGTTGTTAATTTTCATGTTGTTAAGCTTTTTTGTTGAATATTAGCTTTCAAAAATTGGACTACATATTTTGGAATTTTTCATTCTTCGTAAAAGTTAGTTTTTCTCCATATTATGTTGTATAGAGAAGAGTTTTCTATGAATTTTCATATTTATATTAATTAGTAGAGCGTTCTTATATCTAATTGACCTAAATGGGTGCTTCCCATAGGAATATTTGAATAGCTACATTGTGCTTTCATTAAGCCTTTGTTGTTTGTTCTCTTCTCAACAATGAAGGGTTTGTGGCATTTTTGTCCATCATATCAGTTATAAGAAACAATTTGAGGTTGGAAATGTTGTAAAACTTTCGGTGCATTACCCCTTCTATGTTTTATTCATTCTTCTTTCCACCTCTTTCCCCAAAACATAGAGAAGAGTCGTCTTTCTATAAAAATTCAAGAGGTATTCAATGAGGCATAAATTAGTCCCCCGCTTGCTCAATTTCCCATAAGACTATCAAAGAAGTGCAAGCTTTGATGATCAGCACTAACAATCAACAAGTTTTTTCTCTCTTGTGTGTTTTTGATTACATATTTAGGTTGAAGACTTGAAGATCATTTGAAGTGCAAAGCTACAAAGTTGAAAAGTTGCATTGAAAAACTATCATCTTCATGGAGACTCACCTACAAGCTAAATCCAAAAGTTTCAAAACCTAAGATCAGAGAAGAAGGAAGTGCAAAAATCAAGCCTCAACATCACATTCAGAGATTTCAAAAATTCTAGATGGGACTAAGTCACCACCTAGGGTGTCTTAGTCCTCCCAAAGGTATTTTTCTAAAATTCTTTCATATATGGTTATGATATCTGAAGATTTCACATCTACCCTGAAAAACAATAGCGAGACTAAGAAAACAATAAGGGAGTCTTAGTCCTCCATCGCACATTTTGATAGCTTCTTTGCATTTCCAAAATCTTTGTCACATTTCTAGACTTTCCAGGTACATATATCCTGACTTCTTGTTGCATTATTTCATCATTTGCATCCTTCGTTTAGCTTGCAATACTAGATTTTGTAGGTTGAATGCTTATTTGTCTTTTCCAAGAATTTTATTGGTGGTGAACCCCTGAAAGCTTAGAGAATCCCTTCCTAGGTCTTCCCTTTTGAGAATTGACTCACCTTGTGAGGTTGATAGTCAATCCAATTAGGATTTCTAGAACATTATCGAGTGACAATTGTAAAATAAGGTGGGAATTCCCCTATCCTACTTTTTCATATTGTTCATAAATTATAAACATGGGAGGAACTAGATGATTAGCCGAAATATCTCCTTATCACACACTTGTTTAGAATAAATGTGGTACTAGAAGAGTTAAATGGCATTTCCATACTTCTATCAACACGAGAATTTCCCACAAATATTTCACCACAAGATAAACAATATATATTGTGGAATCCCATGAATTACACACTAATAGAGTGAGAACTAAACCACATGGGACAAGATGAAACCATAGTAAGGATTTTTTATGAAAATGAAAGAGAGATTGTTTTAAGAGAATTGTATAAAGGCATAGTTGGAAGACACAATTGTAGTGATACAATCCAACCAAAAGAGTTAAAATAGAAAGAATTTGATTTCAAACCCTTTACAAAGATGCAAAGCATTATGAAAAGAATTGTGACAACTATCAAAGAGTAGGGAAACCTAATGCAAGAGAGGAAATTCCTCTAAAATCAATACTAGCATTATATTTGTAAAGTGGGAAATAGACTTCATTATACCCATTAATCCTCCCTTCAAACATTCTAGAGAAATATTTGTAATAACAATGGTATAATATCTAACAAAGTGGGAAGAAGCATAACCTACCAATGATTGTACCACAAATACTACCACAAGGTTTCTATATGAGAATAAAATCACTAGGTATCGTTGCCCCTTAAGTATTATAGGCTATTAAGGTAAAAAAATTCAATAAAATAATTGTGGAGCTATTTAAATTTTTTATGTTTACTCAATAAGAGCTCATTGTATCATCCCTAAGAAAATGGAGCAAGTGAAGCTCTAAATAAGATAATTGGGATAGCATTCACCAAGATGAGTGATGGAAACAAGTTATACTAGGATATAAAAAATACTTGTGGTACTCTGGGCCTACCACACATACTATAAAAGAACTAACAAATTTAAACCATTTCAATTAGTATATGGAACCAATGTGGCATTTCCTATGAATATCATAGTCTCTAACCTACACACTAAACTAAAATTGTGGTTGGATGATGATGAATATTTAACATCTAGAGAATAGGAGAATTATATAAATTATATGGAAAAAGGCTTATAGCCTTCTACAATCAACAGGTGAAGCTGAAAAGACACAAAAGTATGGCATGATAGAAACCTCTAGAACAAAGTTTTCAAAATAGGATATTTAGTCCTACTATATGAAAAAAAATTAAAAAGAAAATAAAGCTACAAGTATGGTAGCTAGGGTCTTACTACATACATGCAATTTCAAAATCCAAAGAGATAAGACTAAGAAGGTTAGGTGAAAATCACATCACGAGGTATGTCAGTGGCACAATACTTAAAAAATATTGGGTGCCAAAAAAAAGCATGAAGAACATAAAAGAAAAAATGATAAATATTGTATATTATGTATTATAAAGTAATAAACAACAGAATTAAACTATTAGTGGTCAAGGGATACAAATGGCTAGAAAAGCCTATGAAACTCAATAGGAAATAAATTAATTAAAACTAACTAGACCTCAACCTATTTAAATACTAATTCACTCAATTCAATATCACTCTACTCTCAACACTCTTGTGATAAACAAAAACTAAGCTCTACTACTCCATGAAGTGTGGTTTGGGATGTTATAACTCTCTTGCTCAATTAGGGTTTTTCACCTAAAGGAAAAGAGACAGATCCCACACAAAATCTAGGTGGTTCACTCAAACGAATGCAAGTACAATGAAAATATGCCTAAATGAAATGATCTAAATGCAACAAACTGATAGAATGGATTCATTATTTATGCAAAACCTAAGAAATATGTAGTGTTTGAAAACACAATGTGATATGCCGAAATGAACTAGAAACATAAACAAATGAAAATAGAACTTATTGAAACTGAATGGAGTTCACCTAGAGATAGAATGCTGATCCTTAGAGGTTTTGGAATGTTTCAGAAATCACTATTAATGGCCACTAGTAATCATTTTCCATTGATGGTGAATCAGTCCAGGTTCAGGTAACTTCTGGTGAAACAAGTTTCAAGATGTTGAAAACTAAAAACCTCATAAAAAACTTTCTCTATCCTAGAAGTGGGACTCATTCACCACTAGTGGTGAATCAGTCCACCTACAGAAATTAGTAAATTCTAAAGTCAACTCTGTGGGTCCAGATTTGTACTTGTCAGTTTGATGGAACTGAAATTGCATAAAATGGGCTAAATGATGTCTCCAAGCTTGAATTAGGTATTTGTTGACCACTTTTCAACACCTATCTCTTTGAGAAATCTTCCTACAACACCAAACCCATGTTGTTAAATTCTAAAGCTATGTCAATGGCTAATCCAAGATGCTTGATAATTACTTGATTGAATGATTAAGGATGTTAGAATACTTGAATGCTATGATGGATTTATTGTATGAATGAATGGGGTTTAAAATGGATAGAAAAACACTTATTTATACAAACTTATTCCCTAATTTCTCAAAAATACATCACAGGCCGACCTAAGGTCTTAATGAATAAAAACCCAAAAGAAATTTGAATTTTTTTTTAATTTTTTTCCAAGAGGGACTCATTTGCCACACATGGAAAATGGGTCCCACTCAAGCCATGCAAGTGGGTGTTGGTAATTAATTTTTATTTAATGATATTTTTCAGGTTTATATTTAAAAACACACTTAATTAAGGCCTATAAGTGCATTTAAATGGGCCAAATAAAGCATAAGAAAGGTGTAATTAGTGGTGACAAGCCTAGAAAAGTGTGAAAGTTTGTTACAAGAATTTACAACACTTTGAAATAAGACTTGATAAGGGATAAAATTTGAATATTTAGATTAATTATGATAAGAAGAGTCTACAAAAGTGTAGAAATATGTTACAACACTTCACAACACCTTCACAAGACATCATATAGTCTTAATAATTTCAATACTCAAGACCTAATGTGAATGTATAAGTTATATTATAATATTAAATCTAAAAAAAATAGGTCAAGCATCACAAGAAAAAGATCTAGATGACCATGAAATACATTTAGCCCCCATTTTAGTGAGAGGATGAACTTGCTTCAAAATCACACTAAAGTAGCCATGCATATCGAGAGGAATGCACTTATGCTAGTAAGATGAGATAACAATGATGAAGAGGGATGATCAAGGCCCCCAGATGAAGATCCCATGGAAAAATAAACAAAAGAACAAAGGAACAAACATATGAAAGATAAAAAGAGAAGGAAGAAGAAAAGGAAAAGTTGGATCAAGCTTTGATTTTTTGTCCAACTAGTTGTGGATTAGATCTAGGTTGTTTGTCTAAAGAAGAAAAATGCATACACTCTGGGGTGATGAAACTCATGGATGTTTGTTGGGTGAGAAGGCCCAAAAAGTGAGAAACATACGCTTAGCTAGTATGTACTCACAAACACATAGGTGGCTATGGGGAAATTCATGTCTCAAAATGGGCTTTGCACTCAACCATATGAAAGTTATACCTCTTGATAACTTTAATAAAGCACCATAAAGGAAAATATCGGTTCATGCTTGATGAGAAAAGCAAAGCTTTGTATGCTTACAACTCATGAACAAGAAGGATGGCACCACATGCATGCAAGTTACATTATACAAGGTGGCCATACAAATACAAAATGTAAAATGTAAAAATGTAAAATGGAAAAGGTGTTCAAAGGATTCTTGTTTATTTCATGCGAGGTCTATAACTTAGGGAAAATTGTGTCTAATGTATCCAAGAGAGGACCAATCAAAGAATAGAATATTTGTAACTTAGGGGATTTAATGTGTCACATCAAGCCACTAAAATGAATATAATACAATTAGATAGATCACACTTATGAAGGAAATCACACCCAATGTCATCCACAAAGTGACAAACACATCATATGAAGTAATAAGGCTGCACCAAGAACCATGAAAAGGAAAAATGAATAATGAATAATTCCAATGTATTCCCCCACTTTAAAGGAATTGCTACATAGCATTCTGTGAGCAATTACTTTAAAGTAGTAAATGAAAAATGCAAAAACAAACAAGACATGAGAGACAACTTGGACAGACCTTATGACAAGTCATATGTTTCTAAGTAAGGTTGTTTCATGCAAAGGAAAAAGGAACAAAAGAAAGAGGGTTTGACCCCAAAAAGGAACACACCAAAAAAATAAGGGATCTATGGATTTGGGGTCAGTATGTTCATTGCTGCAATGTTTTGATTAAAGAGCTCAGAACTATCATCATTCCCCAAATACATAGAACTGGAAGAATGACACAAAGAGAGTGAAGAAAAAGAAAAATAACATCTGTTTTGGGTCAACATGGAAGAGACATTGCGGTCTCAATGCTTTGCATCATCCCCAAAAGGAAAACACAAACGAAAAGAAAATGAAAAGGTGAAAGAAAAGGAAAATATTTTGGGTCAACATGAAGGAGACACTTCAGTCTCAATGCTTTTCGCCATCCCCAAAAGGAAAAGCACAAAAAAAGTGAAAAAGAAGGTGAAAGGACCTTTTCAGTCAACATGGAAGAGACATAGGGAATCTCAATGGTTTGTGTCATCCCCAAAAGGAAAACACAAAAAGAAAGTGAAAAAGAAAAGACAATGTATGACATATAGAAGAACTGAGGTACAAATAGAGGAAATGCACAAAGAAAGGGAGAACATCAAATGTCATGTCATGGGGGAACACAATACACACATACAATCACACCAAAGAAAAGAAAAAGGAAAAGGAAAATGTAAAAGGCTAGTAGGGAAAATGTAAGTCAACCATCTAACAAGTCATCCACCTCCCAATCATGTTCAGTGTATTGTGAGGGCAACTGACTATCCAAAGGGACAATTGCAAGTGTCAAACTAGGGGAAGTACCAAGCCCATCACTCTAGATAGGGGATATCTCAGTGAAGCTCATAGACAAGGAAAACAATGTATTTAATTCATCATGTATTTCATCTTTAATCTTTGTTGTTTCCTCATCATCATCTAAGTTGATCACAACAGGAGGAAAAATGGTAATTTCCAATGAAGGGTGTATAAGGAGTTTTTGTTGTTGTATCATATCATTTTGCTGTGATGGTTGTGTTGTACTCTTTTGCAATGGGTCGGGAGGAGGAGGGTGGTCAGATATTGCTTCTATCAAATGTGGATTTTTATTTTCTTTGTTTTATTTTGTATGTAACTGACGAGAAAGGAGATGACGATGATGCCTACACACTCTAGCACCTTGGTTTCTTTTAATTCTATTTTGAAGTTGTTTAGGAGTAAGAGGATGTTGATCTGCAATAGGATCCTTTTCTTTCCAAGGGGGAGGAACGGAAGGAACTGAAAGGGGTGGCTCAATCACTTTCTCTTTTGCTTTATAAACTTATTTAATGAGGGGAGCCATGTCAAGGTTGGTTTCGTTATCTATTGGGAATTTAAACGATGAAGGTGAAGTGTTTATTGTTGGTTGCACTAAAGGTGGTAATGTTTGTTTAGGTTTAGAGTTAGGTTGAAGCATTGTCTCATCTAAGATAGGAGTAGCGGAAGTGGATGGGGACATGTGGAAAAGAGACAATTCAGATATTCATTTGGCTTTGAACTTTTGATAGGAAATGAATAAAAAGTCTATGTGAGGGGTGATGGGTTCCATAGGTTCAGGCTAGAAGTCTTCCAAGGAAAAATTACCTTTAGAAGATAATGAATTAGAGCCACTATGGTGTATAGTAAATATCTCATTTTCAAGAAGAAACTTCAAACATTTGTGAACGACAGAAGGGACAACTTTCATCGAATGAAGCCAAGGATGGCCTAGCCTTAGATAAAACTAATCTGACTATGGGATGATAGAGAATGTTGCATCCAATGTTTTAGGTCATATCTATAATGGGATTATGATCGATCTAATCATAGGGCATGTGAAACCATGATGTTGGTTTTTCATAATCATCTTGATAAAGATCATGTAATACCAAAAATTCTTTTGTGATCATGTTCTTGCCATAGAAAAGATCTATTAATATCCCACTAGTGGGCTTATCATAGATGTGGCCAACTATGTAAAGAGGACTGTTAGGAAGGTTTTAACGTATATCATGAGAAGAAAAAGTAATATCAAGAGAGTTTTTAGTTAGTCTCTTGTGAGGGATAGCATCTATCATTCCCACCATTTCTTTAATAGGATTAACATGTGTAACATTTGGAGTAATATCATGTTGTTCATCATTTGTACCGAGATTCATCACATCATTGTTTGAAGGTTCACTAGCTTTGACAAATGAAACATTGTGTTTAGGCATTGGGTTGGTAAAAATTTGCAAATTCTGGGTGGGAGGGGTGATAGACTTATTGCCCTGATCATTGACACCTATAATGGATAGACAACTAGAATCAATGAGGTCTTGCACTAGGTGTTTGAGGCGCTTGCATTGTTTTGTGTCAAGTCCATTTTGGTGATGAAAATGACAATAAGCATTTGGTTTAAAGGTGGGGGGTAAAATCTTGGTAGGATCAAGTGGTTTGACTATAGGCAAAGTGATCATCTATTGTTGTATCGGGTTGGTTCATTGTGTTATGGAGGGTATTAGGTAAAGGGGTAAACTGTCACTTCAGGTCCCCATAGGTAAATGGCATGACTGCTTTAGTGAATACCACTTGATTATTAATGGGTGGAGTTGGTTGTGGAGGAGGGGGATTGAATTGTAAGAATCCTTTGATTTTCTAAAGTTTTGTGAATTTTTATGGTTGCTTTGTTTAAACTTCTCAACTCGGCTAGAAGTGGATTTTGCATCATGACTAGTAATTGAGTTGTGATAGTCACAAAGAGTTGTGCATAAATGCATGAAAGAAGGAGATTTCATCATTTCCAACTTATCTTGAATGTGATTTTGCAATTTTTCAATAAAAATATTTTGGATATGTGAATTAGGAACCTTGACATCTATTTGAACATACAATGACTAATAGCGTGAAATGAAATCAATTACTTTGTCATCCACATTTTGTTTACACCTCATAAAATTAGCCATTACACTTTTAGGAGTCATATGGACTTGGAATGACTTATAAAGGCATCAAAAATATCATTAAATGAAAGAATTGAATGATTGGGTAGAGAGGAAAACCACTCCAAGGCAGTATCCTTTAAAGTCCTAAGAAACAGTTTAGCTAATAGTTTATTTTCAAGGAAAAAATCACTCCATAAGGCAGTATAAGCATCGACATGATTAGTAGGGTATCCTTTCCCTCTGTACTTCTCAAACCTAGGCATTTCAATTCCTTGTGGCATCGGTGTTCTTAATATTTCCAAAGAGAGTGGGCTATTATGGACATAGTATGTGGGTGGTGCATTTTGGCTTTCGTTTATGGTGGATATTTGTTGTTGCATGGAAGAAATAGTGTGGAAGAGTTGTGTTATGAGAGGGTTAGTGTAAGTGGTATGAGGTGGAAGAGAGAATGGTGATGAAGTGTAGGTAGTGTTAGGACAAGTGAAGGGGGCACTAATAGGGGTGAAGGTGGTGGAGGATGGAACATTCGATGCCATAATAGAACTAGGAATGCTAGTTGGAATAGAAAAAGGAGTCACATGACTAACCTGTTACATGGTTGTTGTAAATTGATGGGTGGTATAGGTGGGTATGGATGCTATGGTTGAAGGAGGAGGAATATGAGATCCTCTTTGGCTAACCATAGTGTTTGCTGGTTAAGATGTGCTAGAGGTGGAAGAAGCATGCTTGTAATATATTTTAACAATTTGTTTCATGTAATCTAAGCCTTCATCACTTTCAAGCATTTGATGGATGTTGTCTATAGTGGGAATGGCAGTGGTTGAAATGTTTTCAAGACAAAAGTTATGTTGGAGATGTGCTAAGTCCTCATAAATGTTAACTACTTTGTCTTGCAGAAGGGAATTAATGTTTGTGTCAACATGCATTGTAGGGGAAGGAAAAGGTGTACTAGTGGTAGTATACATGTCAAATGCACCATTTTCAATACCAAGAGAAGGATCTTTGGATAACCCAAGGTCCACAATGAATGTGGTATTGTGGGAAGCCATGAGTCGGGAACTTCACCTCACTAAAGTATTATCAATAGGGCACCAAACAATCATACAAATACCACAAAAGGCATGGTGGATGCAAATGCAATGCAAACTAGGAATAATAAAATGAAAATAACAAAAATTCTATAAACTAAAACAAGAATGTAGTAATAGAAAATAGAAATGCAGAAAACACTATGAAAATGACAGAAATTGTTGTGCAGAAAGTGCAACTGGACTGATTCACCCAAGGTGGAGAATGAGTCCAGGGGTGAATTTTTTGTGATTTTTCAGAAAATTTAAAATTATTTTGATAATTTTCTAATACAAAACTAGGATGTAGATGCATAATTTGTTTTTTTTCTAATGTTTTGAAATGAAAAAATGGAATCTATATGAGATATTCACTAATGTAATTTTGTAAACCCTAGGATGCAAAAATAATGAAAAGCTAATGCAATGAGTCCTAGGATGTAAATGCAATGAAAATCAAAAAGATAATGTTCAATATGTAGGTTCACGAAAATGAACCATAGATTTTAGTATTTTAGGATGTGGGTATGTGCAAGATCATGATGGGCCAAAAAGTGGCGATATGATGGGTATGTGTAGGGTATGTGGTTGACTACTTTTTTTTACCCAAATTTGATGAAACAAAAAGGGTTTTTAAAGGAGATTCTCAGCTTTCCACCAATATAAATTATGCTTCACTTTGAATTTAATAAATAATTATTATTCATTTTCTGTTTGAATTATGACTAAAGTCTTAATTGATAGGTTGATTGAAAAACATCTATAACTTTCAAACGGTATCACATTTTTTGAATCCAAAACATGTGTCACATTCTATGCTTCACATACTATAGGATTTTTAAAAAAAAAATTCATGAAGTTTTGACCAAGTTAAGGTGGTCATACATATGAGTTTTTATATTTTTTAAAAGTTGTAATAAAAAAATCATAATTAATTATTTACTTGGAAAAAAATTACAAAAAAATATACATCACATCGGGACATGAATCTTCTACTTATATATAAAATCTTATAAAAAAATATTCATTTTAGTGTGGTTAAGGTGGTAAGACAAACACCTACTTCTTATTTTTCCCTGAAATTTAAGTACTACTGCATTGAAATTTCAAATTTTCACCAAATAGTTTTTTTTTAAATAAATCTAGTAGTTTAGAAACTACATTCAATCTACTACAAATTCTATTCTTACATATTTTTGAAATAATATTGATAACTTATTAAAAAAATTATGTCAAGTTGCCTCACTCTAATTTTTCTTTTTTTTTTGCCACTTGAGGGCCTATTTTTTCCATGATGATCCTACACATGCCCATGCTATAACTCTCTTGCACAATTAGGGTTTTTCCCCTAAAGGAAAAGAGATAGATCCCACACAAAATCTAGGTGGTTCACTCAAAATAATGCAAGTACAATGAAAATATACCTAAATTCAATTATCTAAATGCAAAAAATTGATAGAATGGACTGATTATTTATGCAAAACCTAAGAAATACATGAAGTGTTTGAAAACATAGTGTGATATAACAAAATGAACTAGAAACATAAACAAATGAAAACATAACTTAATGAAACTGAATGGAGTGCACTTGGAGATAGAATTTTGATGCTAAAATATTTTGGAATGTTTTAGGAATCACTGTTAATGGGAACTGGGAAAAATTGGCCACTAATGGTGAATCATTCCAAGTTCTAATAAATTCTATTAAATAGGTTTCGAGATGTTGAAAACTAAAAACATCAGAAAACACTTTCTCTAGCCTGGTAGTGGGACTCATTTTCCACTAATGGTGAATCATTCCACCTATAGAAATTATTAAATTCTAAAGTCAACTCTGTGGGTCCATATTTGTACTTGTCTGCTTGTCAAGTTGATGGAACTGAAACTATAGAAAATGGGTTGAATGATGTCTCCAAGCTTGAATTAGGTCTTTGTTGACTTGAATAGATTTGATGACTTGTTGACCACTTTTCAACACCTATCTCCTTGGAAAATCTACGTACAAGATGAAACCCTTGTTGTTAAAGTTTGAAGATATGTCAATGGCTACTCCAAGATGCTTTATAATTTCTTGATTGAATGATTAAGGATGCTAGAATACTTGAATGCTATGATGGAATGAATTTATGAATGAATGGGGGTTAAAATGGATAGAAAAACACTTATTTATATACATTTATGCCCTAATTTCCCAAAAATACATCATAGACCGACTTAAGATCTAAATGAATAAAAACCTAAAAGAAATGTGAATTTATTTTGAATTTTGTGCCAAGAGGGACTCATTCGCCACCCATGGAGAATGGGTCCCACTCAAGGAATGCAAGTAGGTGTCATGAATAAAGCATTAGAAAGGTGTAATTAGTGGTGACAAGCCTAGAAAAGCATGAAATTTTGTTAGAAGACTTTACAACACTTTGAAATAAGACTTGATAAGGGATAAAAATGTAATATTTAGATGAGTTATGATAAGAAGAGTCTACAAAAGTGTAGAAATGTGTTACATCATTTCACAACACCTTCACAAGACATGATATAGTCTTAATAATTTGAATATTCAATACCTAATGTGACTGTATAAGTTATATTATAATATTAAGTCTAAGAAAAATAGGTCAAGCATCACAGGAAAATTACCTAGATAACCATGAAAATTACCAAGGATCCATTTTTCTATGATACACCCAAAAACACAAAACATAGCTGAAAAATGGTAACACCAACCCTAATAAACATCATAGAGAAGTCACACCCAGAATATAAGAAATTCTTATTAAATTCCATGGAGGTGGAAAAAGGTAGGGAATTCTCAAACATCTAATTAGATGTGGTATATATAGAGTATTTGAGGAAATATATCCACAAGCCCATAGCATAAATTGATCACTCAAAGCTTTAGGATCTCCAACAAACATTACTCAGCTATGACTAGACCGCATACCATCCATAATACCATGAGGTGGGATGAAATCATTTGGATGTATAGAAAGACTACCTCAACTTTTGTGATGAGCATGACTAGGTCAAGTTACTCTTGAGTAGAGTGCATGATGATTTTATCTACGTTGAAAAAACCTACTAGATTACAAAGGAGGAAATTCATGCGATAAATGGGCTAAGTATGGTATGATAAATTCCATCCAATAAATCCATAATAATGACAAGATTAAAGAGCTTACTAGAGCCATAGTAGATGGATGAAGCTTGAGTGTCTAGTAAATTACAAACCCTACTGTTGATGATGTTTTTTGCATAGCAACAACTCAAACAGATATAATATCCTATCTCTCTTGAAAGGTAAATCTCTATTAGCAAGCCTCAAGAGATAACCCCAAGGTCTCTAATGTTAGGTCTTGACAATACATAAACAACTTAGTGATAAATGTGAAAATGTTGGTAATCACAAAAGGACCTTACTACAAGAAAATACTAAATCTGCAATTTATCAGATCTAGCGATATGATGATACTTCAATCCTAGATCTAATAAAGATAATAAAAAAAGACAAAATATAATGGTTTCAGAAAGATCACTAAGATTACTACTACTCTAAGATTAACAATGCAAATGATGAAATACTTGAAATGGACCTATCCCTCATAAACCAATTCTTGCTTAACCCAAATGAATCTACAATCTTACAAAAATAGTGTAATCTTCTAAGGGGTTGAATATTTTAAGGTCAGGAACATTCATCCAAGATAACCCTAAGGAAATTGAAATCAATAAACCTCCACAATTGAACTAAGCACAATGAATATATGGTCTAGGCTATCTTTGCAAAGCAACTAACAGTCAGCTAACTACAAAATTTATGGACTAGGGATCACTACAACACTTCAAGCATCAAACCATAAACACCATTAAATCAAATCTAATCCTAAATATCAAGATATAAATTTTCCTTAAAGAAATTCTAAAGATAGAAGAACAAGAACCATGCAAGATAAGAAGAAAACAAGTATGACACCAACACAATGTCATTACTTGCATCAAATTATCCACTAAAGCAATAATTCCAATTTTTTGTTACAATATTTGCTTGAGAACAACTAACTCCTAACTCCTGCTCTACTACTTAATTCGCTCTAGTATCTAAAGTATCTATCTTTTCTATCTATCTATCCCTTACAAATGAGGCAAAATGCCATATTAATAGAGACCCCCAAGATATGTTGACATAGTTAGGGATTACAATAATAATTGGCCACAAAACAAGTCAAGCGAGAGAAATTCAAAATAAAATAAACTATGCATTAAATGCTTGAACTTCATCTAGGTTGGCTTGGGATCTCCAATACAGTTTGGACCAATGCATGCAAGATAATAGGGAAGCAAAATTTTTGATGTAGCCTAGCATTAACTGCCTTCCCCTTTGTCTTTATTTCGATCCACCATTTCATGAACCTTCAAAAGTACTTTTTCCAAGTTGGCTATGGATGGAAAAGGAAAAACCTTAAGTTAGATTTCAATTGATGTAATATTTTCCTTGGATTGCTCCACCAATTTATCCCACTCAACCTTATAGGTTTGATATTTATCAATAACTGCAATATAGGTGGCTACATCATCCAATTGATGTTCAGTAAGAAGATCTTCACTAGCTGGGGAATATACATCCTGTCACCATTTTCTTAATTGTTCTAGGCTCAAATTTTTCAATCCAATCCTCCTTCCTATCATGATCTCAAAGAAAGAAATGCATCCATTATATATACCAGTCAAGGTGTCCTCAATTTTCTTGCTCTGCTTATATATCTTCTTCACAACCTTTTTCCTTATTTGTAAAGCTTCAAACCATTCCCACAGTTCTGTAACTCTAGAGGAAGGGAGAATTCCATCATTCACCAGCTTATCCTTAGTATATTCCATGATGGTCTTATTCTTTTTCAGTAGGAGATCTGTATCTTCTTTATCTTGACCTAATACCTCTTTCAACCAATCTTTTTCCCTCATAGCATCTCCTCCAGTTGAAAGAATGTCCTTGATAGCATCATTTCCTTTGGTTTACACTCCTTCTAGCCAATTTTTTGTAGCAAGAGTAGTGGCCTTGATTCTTTCCAGCTTAGTGATAGTTTCTTGGGGCATGAGACTTGCAGCAGAAGATGAGGAGTCAATGGATTGCAAAGGTTTCATCAGACCCTCTAAACATTTCTTGAGTCTTTCATTCTCTTTCTTTAGCTCCTATTTAGTTTGGACCTCTTTTCTTAATATCCCTAGGATTACTGCACTAGAACCCTCATACTCCTCAATATCTTGTTCCATGGAGGTGGGACCTAGGTTGATGGTTTGCATATTATAATCACTCCCAGTAACCTCATATTTGTTCTTATCTGGAGCAGGAGTTGCAATGTGGACCACCCTATTGTTTACTTCATCTCTTTCAATCTTGGAAATGACCCTGGCCCTCTTCTTCCCTTTATCTTTTCCTATTTTAGCGAATAACTTATCCCAATTGGGTGGGGTATCCTCCACAACAACTTGTTTTCTTCTTATTTCTTTGTCCAGCCACTCTGGAACAATGTACTCTAACTATGTTTCACTTTGTCCCACTTCTTCTTGTTGGTCCTTAGGAGTATCCTCATTCAAATCCTGCCTCTTAGGAATCTCATCAACCTTATCTTCCTTTTCTTTAGTATGATTTTCTCTGTGCATAGGTGATGGAGCTTTATCTTCTACTTCTTCTCTTTGAGGAGATCTAACTTCTTTAGTTCTAACAAGTGAATCTTCATATGCAACTAGGGGAGACTGCATCACCCTTTCTATTTTTTCATCTGCACTATAAAGCTCACCCTCATAAAATTCTTCTCCTTCTGTATCTTGGTGATCCTCATCTTTCTTAGATTCACCTTGTTCTTCATGAGTTTCATGGGAAGAATGGACATCATCATGTTGTTCTACATGAGAAGTAACTAGAGGAGGACCTTTCTTTGGCACACTATCCTTAGGAGGAGTTCTTGATTTCCTTCTGTATACTTGTGTCTTTTCTCTTGAACTTTCCACATTTACCACAGGTGGGCCAACTTCTTCCTCTTCATCCTTGGAGCTTTCCTTTTCTGATAGTCTTACAATTCTTCTTCTTTTAGGAAAAGAAGCACCAACCTCAGGGTCTTTCTCTTCAGCTTCCTCTTTTTCAAGATTCTTAGCCCTTGAAGTATGCCCCCTTTTCTTGGCAATAGGCCTTCTCTATTTTTTTATTTCTTGAGCTTTCTCCATTTGAACATCTTTAATCTTGATTTTAAAAGGGGAGCTCACCTTACCCTTACCCTTAGGATCTTGTTCAACTGACTCCTCACAAGTAGAATGAGGGTCTAAATCTCCCATCAAATCATAGGTGCATTGTACACCTTCATTTTCCAATTCCCATATTTTATGCTTTAGCCATAACTTTGTGTGCTTAATGACTGGATCCATTAACTGTATTAGCTTTGTTTTTTCTTCCTCCAGCCAGTCTATTTCACCAATTGTCCTATCCTTTACTACTTCATAAGCATGGCCTTGAATAAAGTCCCCATCATCTTCAATCTGATCCGGAACTGCCTTCACACTATTGAATTTGACACAATTTTTTGATGCCCGTTCATCGGTCTTTCGACAAATCTTTGTCATACAAGCAACGAAATGACAAAAAAAATTTCATTGGTGTTTTTTCATCAAAAGATCAATGATGAATTAAACATTGAAATAATGACACAAATTCATCAATCATCGGTGTCATAAAATGACTCAGATTTTTGTTGGAATATCAACAAAAACTTCATGTATCAGTCGACGAATTACACCAGAAGTTCATCATCATTTTAATGAAATGGGAAAGGAGTAGTGTCAAAACAACACCAGAAGTTTGTTGGTATTTCGACCAAATTAGCAAGGAGTAGTGTCGAAATAACTCCAGAAGTTCGTCGTAATTTCGACAAAATGGACAAGTAGTGTCGAAACAACACCAAAATTTCATCAAAATTGTGACGAAATGGGCAAGGAGTTATGATGAAGCCTTCGTTGCAGCTATAGCAACTTTTTTGGACCTTTTCAAAGATTCATCGGTGGTTTTTGTTGAAATTGCGATGAAACGATGCAATTTTAAAAAAAAAATCATTGAAATGTACTATCGCAGAGACTGATGACTGATCATACATACAGACTGCAAGATGCATAGATGCATAGAAAAAACATTACACTTGAGATGACTGATCATAAATATAGACTGCAAGATGCATAGAAAAATCATTACACTTGAGAAAAACCAAGGGCTAACAAGGGAAGGAGTTAAGAAAATTCTAGATTAAAGAGAAAATGTGTAGGGAAAATGTTGAGCAGTGTTAAGAGAATAGAGGTTGTAGAACATATTCTTGACCTAATCAAGCTCTTGAAAAACTTAAACAAAATTAAAATACTAACACATACATGAGACATGTAATGAACTTCCAATATCTGCTATCTTTTTCATTAATGCAGAGGTATGTAAAGGAGAAATAATTATAATTGTAACACTATTCATAGTCTAGTAAATTATGTTCATAATTTGTGTTCAATGGACCTCAATTTCATCATTATACTACCCATCTAATACCATATTTGAATCCAAAGTTCAACTATCTCAGATCTAAAGAAGCACCTTCAATTAACCATTTAAAGTACTATAAAATATGGTGAGACTTTTACTTGAGAAAGATTGGGTACACTTGTAGTGGATTAAAGTTCTTGCAATCATCACGATTTATTGGCACACAGACACAACCTGCAACATATGAAGTAATGGATGACTACAAGTTAGTGAAATGGTTCTTAATAAGTGAGTGGTTTTTAAATCGATTGGTAGAAAATAAGGTTACAAACAGATCTACATGAAAAATTATGAGGAAAATCTATTGTAATCATCAAAATAGATGAAAAGTGCAAAGGAAAGAGCTGACCTACATCTCTAGAGGCTAAAAAAACCAAATGCAAGAAACATAAAAAAAAGAACAAACTATTTTTTGGATGAATACAAAATGGTGCCTTCAACAAGTGATTCATATGCTTTCACACCTGACACAGGACATCAAGAAGATTTTAGTCTTCCTCTGTGAAATTAACTACTTACAGAATAAACCCAGAAACCAATATTATATACCTCCATGTCTAGCTGAGGGTAGGTATAAGAGAAAAAAAATTCTTCAATGTAATTCTGAAAAATATCAATGTGTGTGTAGGTTTGTATTACTCAAAATATCATTTCATTGCCTAAGGAAAAATACCAAAGTGATGTTTTAAATTTCAATCTTCACATAGGCTCCCTTATTGCTACACATGCATATACAAGCATTATTCAAGCTCTAACCTATTCAAATATTAATGGTTTTAATTAGCTATAAGATAGAAAATTTTTGTTCAGACATAATCCATCATCTTTTACATATCTTTATTCACTCCTAGCACCTTCTAGCACTTCAGATAAATTTGTGTAAATGAGACAAAAATGTGAATCTTTTATGACAAAGAAAATTCTTAAAAGGAGGGGGGAGAGCAAAGGGTAGGGGGAAAGAGAATGCTTGAATGTATAGCAAAGTATAACATTTTGATCATTATAACAATGAAACGAATCTTAAGTTTGAAGCATTAATATCATTTACAACATTTATGATCAAGAATGAATGTAAGTAGAGAAACTTTTGCATACCTATAGATGGTACAAAATTTCATGGTTAAGTTGAAGCCTCCCATCAATAAAAAAATCCAAATATCCGTGTATCTATCTCAATTGAGCCTCTAAACCCTTCAGAGCTTTTAATTTTTCCACTAACTTGTTATGCACAAAAGTCAAATTTTAGAGTTATGTTGCCACTAAAAAAAGAATAAATAGAGCTTTGAAACCAAATCCACACACAACACAATGTGGTATTCATACAAATCCATACAAACAAACTAAACTCAAAACATTGGAATGGAAACAACTTCAAATTATGATGCAGAGCATGGATTCAGGGTATAAAGAATCATTTTTCTACCACCATAGTGAAAATTTAGCACTTTCTTTCATCTTTGCATATTGGTTTGATGCTTCAAATGATGCATTTCTTATATTGAAAAGTGCATTACCTTATTGAGCTTCTCTTTGTTTCAAGAATAGTTTAATATTCTCTACTTAACAAGGCCAACCACATGATGGTGGAAACCCATTTGGCCCCTCCCCCCTCCCCCTCACATCACTCTCAATTCCCCATACCCAATCATATAACATTAATCATTCATTCATCCATTAATAACATATAAGATTCATTCATCCATCCATTAATAACATATAACATTCATTCATCCATTAATTACATATAACATTCATTCATTAACATATAACATTCATTAATTAACATATTCACATTCATTCATTAACATATAATATTCATTCTTTCAGTTTTTACATATTATCAAAAATATGGTTGTCATGATATGATTACAATCACTTTTTTTATTTTTTTTTCTTTTTTAAAGCTACATAAAACTGAAGTGGAGTATCATTTTCTAAATCAATATTTGTCTCCCCTTTAGTTTTTATGCCCTCTACTGATGATCTTAATGTATGCCTAGTCGTCTACTCATTACATAGACATCACTGCAAGGGGGGGTCTACTGCAATAAGAAAGAAATGTTAAACTAATATGTTTATTATTATTGTTACAAGCATTTCATTAGTTAAAAGAACATTAGAGTGGTTCTCTTTACCTAATAGGTCCACATCATGTTCCTAAATTTTTGTTATAGAATCATGCTCAACATGCTGAACACCCTCTAAATCCTGATCTATAGTTGAAACACAAAAGGTTACATTAATTAATACACCAATTGAAATTAAATATGTTTAAGATAACATGATAGTGCTCCTCTTTACCTGATGGGGCCACATCATGTTCTTGATCTTCTCTAGCCTGATCATGCTCTACATGCTCTAAAGTTGAAACACAAAAGGTTACATTAATTAATACACCAATTGCAATTAAATTTGTTTAAAAGAACTTTAAAGTGGTCCTCTTTGCTTGATGGGGCCACGTCATGTTCCTGATCTTCTCTAACCTGATCATTCTCAACATGTTGATCACACTCTACATGCTCTAAAGTACTAGGATGCACACCATGACCTTCATCTTCATGTTGTGCTCCAACCTCACCAGGTTGCATTCCAATGTCATGTGCAGTATTATCATTGCTTGAATGCTTAAAACAAATGGGTATGTGTAGGATCATCATGGAAAAAACAAACCCTTAAGTGGAAAAAAATTCAAAAAAATCAGTGTTAGGAAACTTGACATAAAAATTTGAATAAGTTATCTATATTATTTTAAAAACATGTAAGAATAGAATCTATAGAAAATTGAATGTAGTTTCTAAACTACTAGGTTTATTTAAAAATAAATAAAATCTATTTTGGTGAAAATTTGAAATTTCAATGCAGTAGTACTTAAATTTCAAGGAAAAAAAAAGTAGGTGTCTGTCTGACCACCCTAACCATAATAAAATGATAATATTTTTGTATAAGATTTTATATATAATTATAGGACTCATGTTTGGATGTGATGCATATTTTTTGGTAATTTTTTTCCAAGTAAATAATTAATTATGAATTTTTTATTACAACTTTTAAAAAATATAAAAATGTCTAACCACCTTAACTTGGTCAAAACTTCATGAAATTTATTTTTTCTTGTTTTAATCCTATAGTATGTGAAGCATAGAATGTGACGCATGTTTTAGATTCAACAAATGTGATACTGTTTGAAAGTTATAGATGTTTTTCAATCAGCCTATCGATTAGGATTTTAGTCGTAATTCTAATAGAAAATGAATAATAATTATTTATTAAATTCAAATTAAAGAATAATTTATATTGGTGGAAAGATGAGAATCTCCTCTAAAAACCCTTTTCATTTCATCAATTTTGGGTTAAAAAAAAGTCGTCAACCACATACCCTACAAATACTCATAATATTGCCACTTTTTGGCCCATCATGATCCAACACATACCCAAATAGGCATGTAATTAATTTATGGTGGAAATTAATATTGAATAGATTGCAAAAGTATTCAATTTTAAATAAAAATTATTGAGTTTATTCACCTATGGGTCAGATGCAATGCAAGATTGTGTTTTCCTAGTCAAGACTCTCAAGCATTCAACCACGACTCCATAGCCTTGTTGGAAGGCAATCTTCAGGTCCTCTTCTGTGGGAACTCTGTTGAATTCAGATCCCTACATTTTTGCATAAGATCGGGAATTTTTCTTCTATGGTGTGATAAAACTAAAATTGTTTTCAATTTATTATAATTTGGATGCAATATTTCATTTATTGATACTTACAACTCATGTGGCTAATTTCATATAACCACCAGAGCCAAGTTTGTGTTGCCTGTGCTTTTCTAGTCTTGTCTTTGTTGCCTTTGATGTGTCGGGTAGCCTATGAAAAGTTTTAAATACATTAGATTATGTAAAAATAAAGAGTAATCAATATATAATTACATTTAAGTAAATTTGAATTGGATTATATATAATAATAATTAAAACATTTTAAAGTACCTGGGACCTTTTCTATCTTTATGGGAATGAAATTCTCGGTCACCACAAGTGTGACTAACAATGTTCCCATACTAGTAATATAGGAAGATCCAAGAAATGCTACTAAGACATCACCACTACTAGTGGCCTTTGCATCCCCAGGTACATCTCCTGATGCATGTTATGGCATGTGTTTGCTGCTAGAGGGTACATTATCGGATGCCTGCATGGTATGTGTTGTCGACATTTCAGATGACAATATAGGTACAAATGATGGGATCAAATGATGTGATGTATGTGTAGGAAGATCATGATGGACACTTGTACGAACCCCTACTCCTCAAGCAGCACTTGCAGTAGTACCCTGATCATGGCCAGGAGCATCATGATGAGGAAAATAACCCTGTAAAAACAACACATATTGTAGTTCATGACATAAAAGAGTACAAAATATAAAACCATGAATGAACTTATGCTATAATTAAAGACCTCATGATAGCTTACGTGCAAGTTTTGTAATCTCTCAGACAATATTTTAACCCTCTCTCTTATATCATCTATTTGAGGCACTATGAACATCAACTTAACAATTTCTTCATTGCATTTTTTTTGGATCTTCTTTATCGTATCAAGAGGTTTTTTTGAATAAGTGATGTCATCATCACAAAATATTGACTACACCTCACTATGGATGCTCTCCTCTACTACTGATACCTTTCCCCAATCAATCAACTGCAACAAGAATTTTAAAAATATTATCGAAACTAACCCAATAAACTTATGAAAAAAACATAATAATAAAACATTTTTCTTGTATCTAATTTGTACAATTACAATGAGGTAAACCTGTCGGGTAAAAGTGCCTGAAGATACATCATGATTTGTGCTCTAGGCTAGAGCCTTCTCTATACGATCAATGTCTCGTTGTCACAAAAATTAAATATAAAAAAATATTACCAAAATGAAACCAATAGACTTACAAAAAAAAACATAAGAATAAAATGGTATATTGTAGTCATTAATTGGAGGTTGGGTAAAATGGTACATAGTACGTACCACCCCCATATTAACTATGTTTGTAACTAAGTGATTCAAATTGTAATCAATTAGCAACTCTTCCCCTATACTTATTGATTTTATTGCACATATGAATACACAATTTCCCTCACACGCCTCAAATATGCAATTGGGTTTCTTATTTGTTGACCCAGGTCGTGTACTGTTTATAAACCCTACGATATTCCCTGATGCTTTTGGCCTTCCATCAATGTACATAGCCACTCCTTTATTTTGATCCTTATCTTTTAGTTGTATACAATTTTTTGATAGTGTATACCTATGCATACTTCATGCATATCGAACTAATTGCATCAAATCTTTGTAACTATAACAGGGTCTGACATACTCCATCAATTCAGTAACTTTCTTGTAACAAACCTTTATGTCGTCCATGCAAAATAGGCCCAAACCATGTAATGGCGATGGTGTTATGCAATATATCCTCTTGTTGACACAAAAATTAGTGTTTATTGGAGGAAGTTCCTTGGGTACCCATTTTTTCCGTAGATGTTTATACCTTAATGGATCCTCGACATCGCCTATGCTCTCATCATCATAAGAACATGACCCCTCTTCAGCAAGAAAAAATTCCATGCGTTCACGGAATTTTATTCTAATCTTTTGACCTCTAGTTGATCTCCCTCTTTTAGACATACTACATGTCTCGCTTTCCTCTTCTCTTCCTAAATTTTCCTTGCTCGAGGAAGACAGATCTAACAAATACCTATTTGGTGGTACCTGCACTTATAAGGATGTTGGATGAAGTTCTTTCATGGTGATGTGATCCAAAGGTGACATTATGATTAATCTATCATTTCATCACTGGAATTTCACAAGTTATAAGGTAATCAAGTCTTGATAGATTGCAAGCTATTGTTACTACTATCCAAATGTGTCCATCAAAAATCAAATCTACTTAACGTTTTAACTCCCAAAATTTTTAACAAGTGTTAAATGTGACTATGGTCCACCAATTACACAACCAAGGCCTCAAATGTATTCTCTAATTGTAATAAAAGGACTTTTTCTCTTCATTCAAGTAAATAAACTTAAAAGGAAACACCACCAAGTGGTTTATTGGACACCTACATGACTAAAAATAGCAGAAAATTTACATTTAATTTCCATATGTCTAAGTGGTTAACAGGGAAGGAGTGTGTACTAGGCCTAGTTAAGTCATCACAAGTTTATGCTTTGGCAATAAAAAAAATTTAAGTCATTAAATCTTCATATGTCTAATTTCTAGGAGATTTTTGGTATGTTTTAAGGTAGGATGATTGATGAAAGAGCCCAAAGACTAGCCTTTCTCCATGGTATCCTAGTACACATAGTAGTGGTCTTCTCTTATACGGTTGGACTTGAATTAAAGTGCTTAGCTAGGAATTATTCATTTAACCTAAGGTTTTCTCATAATTCCATCATTGGAAAAGTATGATCAAATTCTTCTATTATGAAGAATTGATCTATGTGCCTCTAGTAATCACTATAAATGTTTGTAAGGATAAAATGAATAATTGCATCAGGTAGGAGAGAATCAACTTTGAGTTCTTCAAATATTATATTCCTCTATTCATAATTTTTAAGGGTTGTGTGTGGAGGAGGCTATCACTACCAAGAAGGGAGGAGACCTTTCCTTGTATTCTTTTATAATTTTCATTATTCTTATTTATTTTACACTTACATTTACAAATACACATACATATGCATTTACTGTTTTCATTTATTTCTCATGTAGTTTAATAGTTTGATCGATTTCATATTATATGTGTTGAAGACTTTAGAATTTCAATTACATTAATTTATGGATATGTTGTATCTATAACACTACAAAACCATATGCTCTTTGCATTTACACTTGCATTTATAAATACACATTTATATACATAGATATAGATTTCTTTAATTATATGTTGCATTTATTGTTCTACGAGAGCATCCTCTAATTGCATTTACATTTAAATTTAAAAATACATATACATACATACATACATACATACATACTTACACACACATATATATATATATACATATATAAATGTGTCTGTGTGTCTGTGTGTCTGTGTGTGCGCATGCGTGTGTGTGTGTATGTATATCATTTATATTCAGTGCTCAGAAAAAACCCATTAGGTCTGCACATGGATAAAAATTCATAAAATCAAATCTCCCATACATGTTTTGTTGAAACTTAGGCTTGAACCTCTCATTTCACATGTTTTTCTTCACAAAACTATTGAGGACAACAACTATACCTTCTTAATTTCTCATCCTACACCTTATTCATGCATCCTACAATTACAACAGTATCTATAGGGCCTCTTACACAAGCTACAGTAATCACAAAATGTGTAAGAGCCCCTTTATATCATGTTTGGACTAAAAAAACCCTCAAAAATAGGGTAACTCAGATTATGATTTGTTGGTGAGTTGTATGGACAAAATCATTAGCACCAGCTCATTCTTGGAGTCTTTTGAAAGAGAAGTGAATTAGGTGGTAGTTAAGTACAAACCTTATAGTGTCAAGGTGAATGAGGTGATCAATATTGATTGGCCAACTGATGAAGAGTACTAGAAATGGGTAAATGTATATTTAACTGAGGAAGAGTGAAAAGGAGTAGGTTGCTAACGGTTGACAAATTAGCTATTGTAGTTACAAAAGATTCCAAAAAAATTTTGGTGACAATCTAGGTGTGGAATTCTTGAATTTTTTTGTTGCTGCATCGACCATTCTCAGCGGGCATGATGAACAAGAAGAATATCTAGGGAGATTGTTGTTGTAACAATTTTTTGGAATATCACAAGGCAATCCAATTGGCTAGTGACATGTGTGATTTATGGCCTGATGCTTGTTTGCTTCTCCTTTTTCTATAAGAAGGATTTCAAGTCTAGAAGTATAGGTTAGCAAGTTAGATATTTTTGGTCGATTCTAGATGAAGTTGCAGAGCAAATTGTAAAGTATGATGGTTTTAGAGAAAATGCAATTTAGGTTTTGAGTCATTCTGTAGTAGGTTTTGAATTCATGGGGATTTGATGTTTTATGACAGTACTAAAATTTGAATTGATATGATTAATTTGAACTCATGTCTTTCCATTGTACAAGCATATCTGAATTTTGAATAAAATGATCAAGGGTTCTTTCGTTCATTTCACTGTTGTGGTGTGTATGATTCTTGTTTTAGGTTTAATTAAAGGAATTAATTAAAATGCTTGAATGGGATTGTAGGTGGATATGTTCTGTATAAGGATTTGATAAGTAGTATTGGGTTAGAATACATATTGATGAGATTGTAAAGCAATGTTATCAAGGATCTAATATGTTATGTGTTAAATCTGTCATAAACCCTTAGATGCTTATAAATTTGACTCCTCCAATAGATATATGGCACTAATCTAAGTTGTACTTATTCGTATGGTTCAGTATTTGTTTTCCTTTACCTAGAGCTTTCTACAAATTCCAAATCAATGACTATCTTATACTGTGAAATATTGTTGTAGTTATCTCATGCTCCAAATAGTTGATATTATTGATAAACAACCAATTCTATTTGGTATTATCCTATTATGTTGAACTATTAAATGAGATTATCTGTTGTTGTTATTGTTGTTTATGATGATGGTGCAGAGGTTGTAAACACATTAAGGGATCACCCTCCTCGGTCTTGTAGAGCCCAAAGTGTAGGAGGTCTTTCAAATCCTCGTCAGTTGGTCTAGGTCCTAAGAGTTGCCCTTTATTGGAATTGGCAATTCCATAGGTAGATTTGAAGATCAACTTGCTTACCATAAAAAAAACCAACACCTTGCATATGTTTGTGGTGGAGGTATTAAAGAAGAATGGTCCTCCTCTATTTCCATTCATTAGATCTACCTTGGCCTAGCATAGACTCATGCGATGAAGGCTATGTGTGATGAAATCCTAGACCTCAACCAAGGTGTGGGTAGATTATGGGAGTTTTTCCAAGACCTGAGGCTGGTGGATAAAAATGTGAAATACTAAGCTATTTTATTTTTTCTATCTTATCTTATACCATTTTATGAGAATGGGGATGCCAATGTACAAGATCTTTAGAAACTAGGCATGAAAATTAAAGGTTAAAGAGAATGGGGTGCCAAACTTACAGTACTCATTGCCCCTTGGGCTTCAATTTTCCCTGAGTGCCCTCAACCTTGTCCTCGGCACTAGTATTGACCTTGTTTTCACTCCAAAATCTTCCTCGGTGCTGATATTGACCTTGTTTTCGCTCCTCCAAACTCTTCGTCGACATTGGTATTGACCTTGTTTTAACTCCAAACTCTTCCTTAGCACTGGTATTCACCTTATTTTCACTCATCCAAACTCTTCCTTGGCCCTGATATTGACCTTGTTTTCACTCCTCCAAAATCTTTGTCGGCACTGGTATTGACCTTGTTTTAACTCCAAACTCTTTCTTGGCACTGGCATTGACCTTGTTTTCACTACTCCAAACTCTTACTCTGTGCTAGCATTAACCTTGTTTTCACTACTCCAAACTCTTCCTCGGCACTAGAATTGACCTTTTTTTCACTACTCCAAACTCTTCCTCGGCACTAGTATTGACCTTTCACTTCTCCAATTTGACGAGCTACAACCTGGTTTCATTAAGTTTTACAGTATGTTAATTAAGTTCAAAATTTTGGTGCCATTTAGCTAGGTTTTAATATTCTACAATATAGCTAAGTATATATTAGCTATATTTTACATAATAAATAATATAATTATTCAACTTATTATAATTATATATTATATTCTTTAACAAAATTATTAAATACATATAAAATTATTATATTTAATAATTAATAATAAGTATATTTTTATACAATACAAAATATAATTAGTATAATATATATTAATATGAAAGAGAGAAACTAAATTTTGATTGGTTGTTTCATGTCAACAATCCAAGGATGGAATGTGTCCTTGGGGAGTTATGCTCAAGGTAGCATACCATTTGATTAAAGATATGATAATTCTCCTTTAAGACCTCTTCAATGTACCCATTGCACACTTAAGGAGACAAACATAAATATAGGGAAGAAAATATAGAGAGGGAGATAATGACAAGCATACAAATAGAAAGGGAGACAAAGTGATAGAGATGGGTAGAGAGATAAAGAGATAAGGATGAATAGATAGAGATATAGGGAGGGTGATTGATATATCTCTCCTTGTCGCTCTCTATATCTCTATATCTCCCACTATCTATGTCACTCCCGCCTCTTCCCCCCTCTATCTATTGAGCTATATCTCCCTCTCCCCCCTTTCTCTCTCATTCACTCCATCTCTCCCTCCATCTCTCCTACTCTATATCTCTGTCTCTATTTCTCTTTTTATCTCCCTCTCACTCCTCTCTCTATCTCCTTCTATCTATCTATCTATCTATCTATATATATATATATATTGGTAAAACTATAATAGTGTTTTATTAAACTATAAGTAACACTTATCTTTCTAATGTCAAGCCTTCTTATAAAAATAGTGTTTTATTAAACTATAAGTAGATTATTGTCACCACTCTTCATTCAACATGAAATTCCAAATGTAGAAATTGTTTTGTTGCTTTTGTCAAGTTTCATTAACCAAGCTATTTACTGGGTTGAATAAATTTGTGTTATAACCCTTCACCTCTTTAAAATAATTAGGTAATATTAGCGAGATCAGGAAGGGGAGAAAACTAAACTCCTTCAAAATAGGGGTAGTTGTGGGTTTGTTGGTTTTATTTGTATACTATATATGTATTTCCTCTAGGATAAATAAGTAACTTTAGATCATTTTCTTAGTTATGTATCCTAACTAATATAGAGTAATTTTTTTCATTTTAATTGACTACTACATAATAGTTAATGTGTTGAAAGAATTGTTTCCATTCTTTGTATTTTTTACATTGGAATACAAATCATATTTAATTTCATGCCAATATACTTCTTTCATAAAGATATTTGTTTGAAGTAAGTGCTTCATAACCCATCTAATCAAATCATAATTAACCTATCAAAAAGGCAATAGGAATTTTCTAAAGAAAAGAACACTTGACCCAATCATAAGTGTATGGCCTTTGAAGAAAGGAGTGATCCACCTTAGCAATAAAAAATACCTGATTTAGACCTGGGTATGTGTAGGATCATGATGGGCCAAAAAGTGGCAACATGAAAAAAGTAGCATTTTGAACTCAACAAAAAATGTGAGAAATCCTAAGTTGACTTTTTTTTGGGTTGGCTATCAGTACATTGCTCCATATCAATGCCCAAGCCAAAGTACTACAAATTGGATATCTAATTTTTTTTGGATATCCAATTTATCTCTAATATATAATTTTAAAAACATTTTAAAATGTAATATTTTGGTGCTAAAAATCGGATATCCAATTTTTTGCACACATATACCCAAGAGTAATTAGGAGGTGGAGGGTAGGAAAGAGAGAGAGAGAGAGAGAGAGAGAGAGAGAGAGAGAGAGAGAGAGAGAATCAGGGAGGGGAAGGAGAGACAGAGAGAGATAGATAGAGAGAGATGGGGAAAGTGAGAGGTGGAAGGAGAGAGAGACCACATATAGAGAAAGAACTAGGAGGGGCAAGGGAGAGGGGAAGAGTGGAAGAAGGGGGGAGGTAGAGAGAGAGAAGGAGAGAATTAGGAGGGGGAAGGGAGAGGGGAAGAGTGTTGAGGGTAGAGGATATAAGGTTTAAGGGTTTAGGGTTTAAGGGTTTATGGTTGAGGGTTTAGGGATGAGGTGGTAGGAGGGAGAGACTTGAGAGGGAGAGAGGGAGGGAGTGGGAGAGAGATAAAGGAAGGGAGGGTAGATGGTTTAAGGGCTAAGGGTTTAGGGATGAGGTGCAGAAGGGAGACTTGGAGAGAGAGAGAGAAGGAGTGGGAGAGAGATAAGGAAGGAGGGCTATGGCAGAGGGTATAGGATTTGAAGGCCAAGGCCTAGGAGAGAGACAGAGGAGGAGTGAGTGAGAGAGACCCAAGAGAGAGAGAGAGGGGGTAGGATATTGAAGATACCTTTGAGAGAGAGAGGAGGGAGGAGAGAGATAGAGGGAGGGAGGGTTAAGGGTAGAGGGTAGATGGTTTAAGGCCTATGGTTAAGGGCTGAAGGGGAGATAGAGGAGGAGGAGTGAGAGGAAAGACCTGGGAGAGGATAAGGGCAGGGAGGGAGAGACTTGAGGACGGAGCGAGAGAGAGAGAGAGAGACCCTCAAAGAGGAGGGTGTGAGGGGAGGAGAGACCTGAGAGAGAGAGATAAAGGAAGGGAGGATAAAGGGTTTAGGGTTAAGGGGAGAGAGATAGAGGGAGTGAGTGAGTGAGAGAGACCTAAGAGAGGGAGAGAGGGTAGGATATTGAAGATACTTGAGAGAGAGAGAGGGAGGGAGGGAGTGGGAGAGAGAGTAAGGGAGGGAGGGTTAAGGGTATAGGGTAGATGGTTTAAGGGTTTACGGTTAAGGGTGGAGGGGAGAGAGATAGAGGAGTGAGTGAGTGACAGAAAGACCTAAGAGAGAGAGAAGGGTGGTGGAGGAGAGAACTGAGATAGAGCGAGTGGGAGTGAGTGAAAGTAGAGACCCCAGAGAGGGAGTGGTGCTAGGAGGAGAGACTTGAGAGAGAGAGATAAAGGAAGGAGGGCTTCATGGTTTAGGTTTAGGATAGAGGGAAGAGAGATGGAGGTGGAGGAGTGAGTGAGAGAGACCTAAGAGAGGGAGAGGGGGTAGGAGGGAGACAGGGTTAAGGGTAGAGGGTAGAGGGTTTAAGGGTTTAGGGTTAAGGGTTAAGGGTTAAGGGTTAAGGATTATGGGTAGAGGGGAGAGAGATAGAGGGATTCAGTGAGAGAGAGAGGGAGGGAGTGGGAGATAGAGAGTAGAGGGTTATGGGTAAAGGGTAGAAGGTAGAGGGTTAAGGGTGGAGGGGAGGGAGATGTAAGAGTGACTGAGTGAGGAAAGAGAGAGACTTGAGAGAGGGAAAGGGTAGGAGGGGTGAGACTTGATAGAGATATGGAAAGATGGAGGGAGTGAGAGAGCCATGGGTAGAGAGTTAAACATAGAGGGTAGAGGGTTTAAGGGTTTAGAGTTTATGCTAAGGGTTTAGGGTTTAGGGTTTAGGGTAGAGGGAGAGAGACAGAGGCGCAGAGATAGAGAGAGAGGGAGAGGGGGTAGGAAGGAGATACTTGAGAGAGAGAGAGAGGGTAGAGGGTCTAAGGGTTTGGTATTTAAGGGTTAAGGGTTAATGGTTTAGGGTTATGGGTAGTGATGAAACTTCAAATTTTTGTTCTATGTGTTCTATTTTATCTTGCCTTGTGTATCTGGTCATCTATGGTGTTTAGGAAAAGCCTAAGGATGGGGTTTTACCTTTAGCTTCATGTAAAACCCTAGTGTTCATCTTACACCTTGTATGTGATCTATTTGGTTGTTACTTTTTGGGAAGGCTTTAAAATGACTTAAGCCCCATTGCTTTGTACGTCTAGGCTGGGCCCCCTTTTGTTTTATTGTTTTATTTCCTTCACCTGACTTTATTTTTCCTAAGTATTTTGTTGGTCCCGTGTTCCCTCGTTAAAACAACTTATGTCATTGTTTGTTGTCAACCTAGTGATGTCCCCTTATTCATTTAGGGGAGATGGCCTAGTAGTTGTGTAGGCTAACTTTCTCAGCATATAGCAATCAAGTGGAATATAGTAGAACCTTCATTTTTTTTTTAAATGTAGACTACTCTCTTATTTATCTATAACTAAGGTTTGGAGGTGCAAATCATCATGCAACTCACCACATCGGTAGATCTTTTGAGAAGTGTCTAAAATTTGAATTTTTAAAGGTTTGACCAAAACTTAATCATGGAACCCCCAATAGTTGAACAAAAATAATATCATTTGTTTCTTGTAGAATATGATATTTTCATTTAAATTAAAATTAATATACAACCTAAGTGGACCAAATACTTATTAATAACCATAAATATTTGATATATTTACCTTTTATATTCAACACATATGGACTAATAGTTGAACAAAAAAAATCTATTTGTTATAAAAACAACACATAATGATTTAAAATACAACTTATATTGAACAAAAATGGAACAATAGTTGAACACTAAAAATTTTTGAAAATCCTTCACATTTAATGGGAAAATACATGTTATTTATTGTGCTCACCTTTTATATTTGTGATAGGACAAACTATTAATATAAAATTATCTAATGCTTGTACTGATGGAACTTCAAATTTTGTTCCTAATGTTTCACTCATGCCCTACCTTATGTCAGTGGTCTTTCATGGTGTTGGAAAAAATTTTAGGGCTAGGGTTTTAGCATTGTATTCATCTTAAACCCTTTTTTTTACCTAATGCCTTGGTCAGGATCTATTTTGTTGTTACCTTTTTTGAAGGGTTTAAAAACATCTTATGCCCCATCATTTTGTCTAGGCCTAGTCCCTTTGGTTTTAAAATTTTATTTCCTTCGCGGGTTTTATTTTCCTAAGTCCTGGTTGGCCCTATGCTAAATGGTTTTAAAAATACTTATGTCATTGTTTTCCATCCGCCTAGTAATGTCCCCTTTCCCTTTAATGAATGTTTTTTTTTTTTAGAAGGATGAAATTTATGCTGTTGTCGATCAAAATTCCTTCAAGATCAACGGTTGCTTGCCATCCCATGATAGAGAATTGTAGGATGGTGATATCGCAAGACAGCGACACATGTCTCATCTAGGGGATCAAATTTGTGTGATAGTTCATCAGATTTCCTTTGATCTGAGTCGTTCCCCACGATCCGTGATGGTGCTTTGGTTGATTGAAAAATCATGGGTGGTTACCACATGGACTATACAAGGTGGGGCCCGAGGAAATTTTTGTGCGATATATTTTAAATGTTTCATTGCTTCCAAAGAAAAAAATTTAAAATGAAATATTTGACAAGGTTGGGGGGAAATTCATTAAAAATGAGAAAAAGCGAAGAAATTAGGGCAACTAGTCAACTCAAAGAAGATCTATGATAGGAGATTAGAAGTTGAGTCCAACCGCATCTCAGCCATTCCCCACCATCCCGCAATCAGAAATTGCAAGATCATGATATCACGGGCAAGCGCCACGTGTCTCATCTGATGAAGCCAAAGGAATAATGAAATACATCAGCCGGCCTCAAATACATTAAAAGGCAGGTTACTAAAGTTCTTGTGAGATGCATGTGCTTTAAATCAACGTAGATGTTATAATCTTGAGGGAAAAGTTGCTCGACAGTTAATAAAAGGGATGACGACCATTTTGAAGGAGTGAGATCATTGATGATAAAGATCAATGGTTGCCTGCCATCCTGCGATTGTGCTTTGCAGGATTGCAATATCATGGGAAATTTCCATGTGGATTTCCTTCGCAACATATGACATGGAGGGCCCCTTATTTCCATTTTGGCAATTATGTCAGCTTGTTTTGAAGGTGGTTGTCGATGATTTGATCAAACTGAAGGATCGACGACTCGAATTTAAATCTGAATCAAATACTATTGGACCCATTCGTGTAGTGCTCAATTGAGCTTTAATGGTGGATGAGACATTTTTAGGCATCATTTCATCAACATAAAATCAATTTTCCTATTTTGTTTGTATCACAAAGCATTTAACTATTTTGCGGAGCTGTTTCAAAGTCGAAGGTGGTATTACAAGTTTCTGCAACTAGAATTTGTGGTTTCTGTGAACAAAGCCATGAGTTTATTTTTTGTGCTTCCCAGCCATTCTACACTTGAATTTGGGAAAGGATTGGCTATGTTTGTCAATGATTTTTTTGATAAACATCTTAGGGCTATAGTTTAATTATAGACCATGAGAAATTACAATAATTTGTTCTATAATTTCCTATCTCTAGTTAGTCCTAGCTACTTGAAGTGTAACATTGTAATGAATCCCTAGTTTGTCTGAGATGGCACCACCCAAGAAACATTCTGGCCAAGTTGAATATTTAAAAAGAAACATGTATGATGATTTCCTGGATCAATTTCCCTTGTCAACGAATGATAGAAAAAAAGGATTGGTTCTGATACGAGGGAAAATCTTGGGGGAAGGGTTAGTGTATAATTGCTCCAACATTGTTGATGTTAGGGTTCCCCTCACCGACTTGGAAATATTCAAATTATGGTATGGATAGAGGAATTTTCCTCACCTCTTTTCAAATGGATGGATGTATGGCATGGGAAAGCTAGTGGTACCAAATGTGTTCCCTGATGTAGACCTGCTTAGGTCAATGGCCACAAGATATGACCCCATCACATGGGTAATTAGGGATAATGATGGAAGGGTTCTATTAAACATTAACATAGATGATATCCAATAGATTTTTGGCTTGAGTGAACTGATTGAAGACTTGGTTCCTATCAATCTTGAGGAAATGAAGCATGAATATGCAAAGTTGAAGTCTCTTTTTAGAGCTAAGTTGCTTCCACCTCATCTAGCTAGGGTAGGAGGTTCTAGATTTCATATCAGCCCTAGTGACTAGGAACCATTCAGATTGAATTGTTTTGCAAACCATTTCTTGGCCACTTTCTATTCATTGTGTCAGATTTTGGGTTTTAGTCCTAGTGCGGTAATTCTTATTGCATACATGTTCATGGGGGTGAAAATACAACACCCTAACTTCTCTATGGCCTATGACTTCACTTCTTTCTTGGATGAGAGGATGTATGAAGGATTGTCTAAGCTATTAAAAAATGATACTGACACTCAATTCTTTTGGTATTCTATGTTGATGCATATGTTTCTATTTAAGAATGCTAACTTCTTCTCTGAGAATACGAAATTAAGGCAATCGGTTGATGGAGAAAGATTGCCAGTATAGATATGGGCTATAGATTTATCTTGTAATAAGGAAAGAACTAGTTATTTGCAATTTGATAATTTTTTTGCTTCTTGATTAAGGGCTATATTGATGGTGAATGTACCTAGGATCCCTAAGGAATTACATGATTTTCTCATGCCAAAGGGGAGGAAGCCAGAATTGAAGGTTTTCCATAACATAGGTGACATTATCCCATACCCAATCAACACTGTTTTGAGAGTATATGGTTTTCAAGGAGACCCTCATATACTACCATACAATGTACCACCAAGAGTGGGGTTTGCGGAAGTTATGTGGCAGATAGGTTGTATTCATGAGGACAACCTCACTGGAAGGGGTAAGGGAAATTTTTTCCCAGATTATAAAGTGGTGTCTAATTTTACATTTTCAAAGGGAGGCTGGACACATTTTTATAAATTCTTTGTTGATTACCATTCAAGATGTAGTCCAAAGTAGCAACATGATCCTGAGGGTTTTTTTCACTTTTCAGACAAAGAATAAAAGTTGGAAAATTTGTGCATGAGTTCAACTTCCCTAACGACCTGATTAGAAATGAGTTTGACCTAATTAGACATGAGTTGAACAAGGAGAAATGGATAGCTTATAGTAAGCTACTAGGTGTTGTGCATAAAATGGATCCCAAGTATGATCGACTATTGGAGTTCAGTCCCCACCATAAGAAAATTGATTTTTTTACGAAGAATTTCAAAGAGATTATGGTCACCTTGAGAACTAAGAAGATAAACTTCGAATTGAGTCTAGGTGTACAAGAACAAGGTGTCAGGCCAATTGAAACAAGGCTAGTATACTAGCCTACAAAAAGGTGGCCCATTTATAGGAAGAAAAAGGATAGTAGCAGTGATGAGGAAGAAGTGGACATAAAAGGAAAGAAATAATGAAGGTGCCTTCACAACAAGGTCCAAAATTCAAAGTGCCTGGGGCAATCAAAATCATTGATTTAGAATCATCACCAGAAGATAATCCCTCATCACCACCATCTAAGCCAAGCCCTAAGAGGCAAAGAATTGATCAACCACAGGAGGATTTGATGGATGAGATTATTGTTACTAATTAAGACATGCAGGTTGGTATGCCTTCCCCTCCTAGGCCAGCTGAATTGGTTTTATCTGATTTAGATATGAAAGGAAAAAGCGTACAAGATCCAATAATGGAAGCATGCAAGGAGTTTCTAGATGACAATACATTTGTAAAAACTCCCTATATTCTTGCAATTAGTATGGAGGATGAAATTTGAAGAATATCAAGATAAATGTAGGTAGAGAAGACAACTAAGGCCTAATAGGTTAGACCGGGAGAATGATGAGGAAGTAAAAGTTGAATTAATGGAAGAATTGAAGAACATCACTCCTGAAGAAGGAAGAAAACTAGTGAGTCATGATGGTGTATTGATTCTACCTGAATGAGACATTGCAGATGTAGTAGCCTTTAATGCTATTATGAAGTCCATGAATCCATTTCAAGACTCTAAAGAAGAAGTCAAGGCAATATTGCAAAACTATGCCTTTAGTGAGGAATATGAAACTTTGGAAATTTGGGAATTGGGCCCACAAAGAATAAAACCATATGTTTATGATATTAATCCAAATTTTAGAGGAGGATTAATAATAAAGAGAGCTTCAGAGACATCAACCACTGAGGCCACTAATTTGACTGTGAATGTGGCCAAATTGGCCCAAGAGACTGCTAAAAGGGAGGAGGCTAAAAGGAAAAGCTTAATGGAGAAGTATAACATTTTGATTGAAGAATACAACAAGATGCAATAGAGGAATGTTGAGTTGCAATCTGAGGTGGAAAGGTTCAGGTATAGATAGATTGGGGAGATATCAAGTGCTCTAGGGACCAGTACATTACCTTCCATAGCATGGTCAGTGCCTCCTGCTTCTCCAATTGTTTCCACACCAGGGTCTCCCAATCAGAATCCTGCCCTCACCCCTCTTTTAGAACAAATTGATGAAGAAACAAAGTGCTCTGTTGATCCTATGAAGAAGTCGCTCATGCAAAAAATTGATGAATTATAGACATCGATAAAGGTAAGAGAGGAGGTATTTCTTTCAAAGGAAAAGGAGATTGTTACTACTGTCTTGAGGCATTTAAATGAAAAGGTAGATAGTAAATTGCTATCTATACATTCTTTATATTCTTTGTTGTAGGAAGCAATAAAGAATATTGATAGGGATTAGGAGGTAGTGATACCAATAATTGAAAATTGGATCCCTAGGGCCAGTGATCTGGATATCATGTATAAATCCTCAAGGTTTGATATAAATAATAGGCCCCAATCATTAAATCCTACTCATGTGTTAGTAAAATCATTGCCAGGTTTTCAAACCTTACTAGATGACTTAAGTAGGAAGATTAGGGATTTGGTGAAGGATTTCAATGATTGGAGTAACACATTGTTACCTAATATAATTGATGAGCAGGGGAAAATTAGAACACTCCAACAATGACAGGATCAAGCAAGTAAGGTCATCAATGATCAAATTAAATTAATTTGTGATGACTCAGATTATGATTTTTGGTGAGTTGTATGAATAAGATTATTAGTACCAGCTCATTTTTGGAATCTTTTGAAAGAGATGCAAATCAGGTAGCGGTAAAATACATGCCTTATAGTACAAAGGTAAATAAGGTGATTAATTTTGACTGGCCAACTGATGAAGAATACCAAAAATGGGTAGCTAAGTATTTTACTGAGGAAGAGTAAAATGAATGAGCTACTAATAGGTGGTAAATTAGATTTTGCAGTTACAACAGTTCTAGTCTTGCGTTGACGACATTCTTGGCATGGGTTTCTTGTGGTTTTTTGTTATTGCATCACTTTTCTCAGCTCAAGACATGATGAACAAGAATATTCTCCAGGGTGATTGCTATTGTAACAATTTTTGGAATATCACCAGGTGCTCCAATTGGCTGGTGACATGTGTACTTTCTGACCTGATGCTTGTTTTCTCCTTCATTTTCTATAAGAAGGATTTCAAGGCCAGAAGTACAAGTTAGCAAGTTAGATAATTTTGGTCGAGTCTAGGTGAAGTTGTAGAGTGAATTGTAAAGATCGATGGTCTTAGAGAAAAATGCAATTTAGGTTTTGAGTCATTTTGTTACAGGTTTTGAGTTCATGGGGATTTAATGTTATATAACAGTACTAACATTTGAGTTATAGTGATAAATTCAAACTCATGTCTCTCCACTGTATATGCATATATGAACTTTGAATAAATAACTAAGGGTTGTTTCATTCATCTCACTGTTGTGGTGTGTATGATTCTATTTTAGCTTTAATTCAAGGAATTAATTAAAATGCTTGAATGGGATTATAGGTGGATATGTTCTGTATAAGGATTTGATAAGTAGTATTGAGTTAGAATACATATTGATGAGATTGTAATGCAATCTTGTCGATGATTTCATATGTTATGCGTTAAATATGTCATATATCTTTAGATACTTATGAATTTAACTCTTGCAATGGATATATGGCACTGATCTAAGTTGTAATTACCTGTATGATTCAGTATTTGTTTGTATTTTCCTAGAGCTTGCTAAAAATTGCAAATCAATGACTATCTTATATTATGGATTGTGTTGTAATTATCTCATGCTCCAGATATTTGATATTACTGATGAACAACCAATTTAATTCATTATTATCCTATCATGTTGAGCTATTAAGTGAGATTATCTGTTAGTGTTAATGTTTTTTATGATAATGGTGGAGAGGTTGTAAAAATATTAAGGGATCCCCCTCCTAGGTCTTGCACTGCTCGAAGTGTAGGAGGCTTTGTTCAAGTCCTCGTCAGTTGGTCCAGGTCCTTCGAGCTACCCTTAATTGGAATTGGCAATTCCATGGGTAGATTCAAAGACAAACCTGGTTACATTTTTGAGTAGTAAAAAAAGATACCAACATGTACATTGCTACCCCAATTGTTGTACACATAAGAACAATATTTTTTCACTATGATAAGAATACTTTTTTAAATGAGTTTCTTATTTTATTAAATGAGCATTTTATTTTTTAAATGATATACTTATAGTGGAGAATTGTGATATTTTATTTGAAAAAAAAAAACTACTTATTTCACTTCTTCATGAATGTATTTATGTTTTTTTAATATAACATTTAGAGGTTCTCATGTATTGATGGAACTTCAAATTTTGTTCCTAATGTTTCACTCATGCCCTGCCTTATGTCACTAGTCTTTCATGGTGTTGGAAAATTTCTTAGGGATAGGGTTTTAGCTTTGTCTTCATCTTAAACCCTTTTGTTTACCTAATTCCTTAGTCGAGATCTATTTTGTTGTTACCTTTTTTGAAGGGTTTTAAGAACATATTATGCCCCATCATTCCATCTAGGCCTAGTCCCTTTGCTCTTAATATTTTATTTCCTCCATGGGTTTTATTTTCCTAAGTCCTAGTTGGCCCTATGCTGAATGGTTTTAAAAAAACTTATGTCATTATTTTCCATCCGCCTAGTAATGTCCCATTTCCCTTTAATGAATGTTTTATTTTTCAGAAGGATGAAATTCATGTTGTCATCGATCAAAATGCCTTCAATATCAATGGTTACCCACCATCCCGTGATTGGGAATTGTAAGATGGCGATATCACGGGCGAGTGGCACATGTCCCATATGGGGGATCAAATTTGCATGACCTTTCATCAACCGTCCTTTGATCTGAGTAGTTTCCCACCATCTCATGATGGTGCTTGTACTTTGGTTGATTGTGAAATCACGAGTGGGTGCCACGTGAACTGTACAAGGTGGGGCTTGAGGAAATTTTTGTGTGATATATTTTAAATGTTTCATTGCTTCCAAAGAAAAACATTTAAAATGAAATATTTGACAAGGCCAAGGGAAATTCATTAAAAATGAGCAAAAGAAAAGAAATTAGGGCAACTAGTCAAGTCAAAGAAGATCTACGATAGGAGATTAGAAGTTGAGTTCGGTCGCATCTTAGCCATTCCCCCCATCCCAGAATCAGAAATTGCAAGATCGTGATATCATAGGTGAGTGTCACGTGTCTCATCCGGTGAAGCCGAAGGAATGATAAATAATTTGATGCATCTTTAATACATTATGTCGTAAGTTATATTTATTAATGTCTTAATATTAGTTTATAAATTGAACATAATTATAAATATTTTAAAATAAATTAAGTATTTCAATCTAAAATTTTAATATGACATTACAAATAAAATTAAACTAAATTATAATTTTTTAAATCCATTAAATATTTATTATCTATTTAGTTTTACTAATTATCTAATACGATTAAATTAAATTAAATTAAATATTCATTTTATATTAATTAAACAATTATTAATTAGAATTTTAGAATAAATTAAGAAATAAGATCTATATAAATTCAACTTTTCTATTTTTTTTCTTTGTGTCTAAATCATTTCATTTTCTCAAATTATACTAAATTCTAGATATCATAATTAAACAAAAAACTTTATTATATTCTAATCCTAACCCTAGTTAAACCCTAACCCTATTTGGACTCTAACCCTTACCCTAATTGAACACTAAATCTAATTGTAATTGACCACTAAACATAATTGAATTCTACCCCTAACCCTAACCCTAACTCTAACTAAACCCTAAACCTAACTCTAATCAAACCCTAACCCAAAACTACTTTATTCATAATCCCAACCCTAACCCAAACCATAATTGAACTTTAAAACTAACCTTAATTAAGTATTAACCCTAATTGAACATTTATTGAACACTAGTCCTAATTGTAACATAGCCCTAACTTTGAACTATAGTTGAACTCTAATCCTAACCCTAACACTAATTCTTATCCTAATTGAACCTTAACCCCAACCCCAACCTTAACCTTGACCCTTTTTGAACTCTTATTGAATTCATAACCTTAATTAAACCCCAACCTCATCCTCAATCCTAACCCAAATTGGACATTAATTGAACCCTAAACCTAACCCTAAGTGAACACTAATCCTTATTGAACTCTAAATTTTTAGTTGAAAATATTAAAGTGCCTTAGATTTTCCCATTCATCATCATTTATCATTCAATTCCTAATAGAACTCCAAAAAATTGTACTTTTATAATGTTTTAATACACACCTAATACAAAGGGTTTATAGTTTAAGGGTTAAGGGTTTAAGGGTTTAGAGTTTATGTGAGTAGGTATTTTACTCACAGGTTCTAGGTAAATCGGGTTGGTCATTTGTTGTTAGACATGATCCAATAGGAAGGATGGTAAAGTATAATGTGGTGGAAGAAGAAGATACTGAAGAACTAGAAGATGATGTAGATGGTGATTAGGACCAACAGTTAGTTTATGGTGTCCCTAACGAAGATGTCGAAGAGGAGGAACTAGATCATGATGATGTAGGAGTTAATGTTCATGAAGATGATATCCATGTAGATGATGACATTATCAAAATTGATATTGATGATGATGATGATGATGATATGACCAATCCTTACAATGTCAAATCTGGATCGGATGATATAGACAAAGAGTTGGATGAAGAAGAATATCAATGACATTGAAATGTATAAGTTATGGGATTATATTATCTATTTGATATTAATTTCTTGATAGAATTATATTTGACTTATGTGGTTACATAATTAATTCATGATGTTTTGAATTTTTATTCCATTACATAATTAATTTAATGATGTATTTTTTAATGTTTGAAAGGTCAAAAAATTAAAACATTTCAATAGTTATATGTTAACAACCTTGAAATTAGTGTGTTTTATGTTTCATGTGATCATAAAAGATTAAAAAGTCAGTTGTAGAGGTGTTTGTTCAGTGGTTGATGTGTAAAGGCCTTTAAAAGGAATAAAGTGATCATTGTAATGGCTGTTGATGGTTGAGGATTTAAAATACAAGCTCTTGACATTAGAAAATCTTTGTTTTTCTTCAAAAAATTTGTTATTTTCCTATTATGCAACACTATACGGTCACATGCAGCCATATTTTTATGTGAAATCAATTCCAAGTCATGAAGATATGTGTTACCTTTGATTTGAATCTAATTTTAGGGCTTAAGGCATTGATATGAGTTAGAAAGCTTCATATCTTTACATACAACCTGGTTACCCTGTTTTTGAGGGTTTTGTAGTCCAAACATGATATAAAGGGACTCTTACACTTTTTGTGATTACCGTAGCTTGTGTAAGAGGCCCCATGGATACTGTTGTAATTGTAGGATGCATGAATAGGGCGTATGATGAGAAATAAAAAAGGTATAGTTGTTGTCCTCAAGAGTTTTGTGAAGAAAAGCATGTGAAATGAGAGGTTCAAGCCTAGGTTTCAACAAAACATGTATTGAAGATCTGATTTTATGAATTTTTATCCATGTACAAACCTAATGGGTTGTTTCTGAACACTGAATATAAATGATATACATACACACACACACACATAGACATATATGTATGTATGTATGTGTGTATGTGTGTATGTGTGTATGTATGTATGTATATGTATTTTTAAATGTAAATGTAAATGCAATTACTGGATGCTCTCCTAGAACAATAAATGCAACATATCATTAAATAAATATATATCTATGTATATAAACGTGTATTTATAAATGCAAGTGTAAATGCAAAGAGCATATGGTTTTGTAGAGTTATAGATACAACATATTCATAAATTAATGTAATTGAAATTCTAAAGTCTTCAACACATATAATATGAAATTGATGAAACTATTAAACTACATGAGAAATAAATGAAAACAGTAAATGCATATGTATGTGTATTTGTAAATGTAAGTGTAAAATAAATAAGAATAATGAAAATTATAAAAGAATACAAGGAAATTTTTAGAGTTTAGAGTGGGAGAGAGATAGAGGATAGAGGGTTTAAGGGTTTAGGGTTTAGGGTTAAAGGTAGAGGGTGTTGGTTTCTTTTTTACACTATAACTAGGTTGGTCTTCTAATCTACCTATGGGATTTCCAATTCCAATCAAGGGCAGCTCAAAGGACCTAGACTAACTAACAAGGACTTTAAAAAGCCTCCTACACTTTGGGCTCTGCAAGACCCAGGAAGGTGATCCCTTAATGTGTTTACAACCTCTGCACCAATATCATAAACAACATTAACACATAACAGATAATCCCATTGAATAGCTCAACACAATAGGATAATATCAAATAAAATGGATTGTTCACCTATAATATCAACTATGTGGGGCATGAGATAACTACAACACAATCCATAGTAAAATATAGTCATTAATATAGTCATTAATTAACAATGCCTATGATGAGTGCTTTATCAATGTTTTGATATGAATACTTGAAATTTCTCTGTATTTTTAAAAATTTCCCTATTTTTTATAGTTGTCCCTATCGCCCCCTAAACAATGACCCAAAATTACCCTCGTACCAAAAACATGTCCCACCATCCCCTATTGTCCCTATCCCCGAAACTTGGGGGAGCATAGTATAAACTTGATTTTACAAAAAAAGACATTCAGGCATACAGGAAAATCTAACACTACAACATTGAAAACATCAAATAACAACAACTATAGGAAAAACTAGCTTAAGTAGACAATATATGCAAGATGTGGAATTGTAGAAAAAACACCTAAATTGTTTGAAAAAATGCCTCAAAGAGATGGCATCTCATGGAATGAAATGATTGATTGTAGAATGTGCACAAAATGGATTTTGCAAGGAACTTCTCAAAATCTTTGAATTAATGAAGCACTCTAGAAAACATCCTAACATTCTAAGCTTTGCTTGGCTTCTAGGTGCATGTAGTCATGTAGGTTTAGTGGATGAGTTAAGGGTAGAGAGGAGAGAGATAGAGAGAGTGAGTTGAGAGTGAGAGGGTATAGGGTAGATGGTTTAAGGGTTAAGGGTTTAGGATTATGGGTAGAGGGGAGAGAGATGGAGGGATTCAGTGAGAGAGAGAGGGAGGGAGTGGGAGAGAGATAGAGAGTAGAGGGTTAAGGGTAGAGGGTTAAGGGTAGAGGGGAGGGAGATAAGAGTGAGTGAGAGAGAGAGAGGCAGAAGGGGTAGGACGGTGAGACTTGAGATAGATAGGGAAATAGGGAGGGAGTGGGAGAGAGATATGGGGTAGAGGGTTAAACATAGAGGGTAGAGGGTTTAAGGGTTTAGAGTTTAAGGGTTAAGGGTTTAAAGTTTATGGTTAAGGGTTTAGGGTTTAATGGTAGAGGGGAGACACATAGAGGGAGTGAGTGAGAGATAGACAGAGACCTAAGAGAGGGAAAGGGGGTAGGAGGGAGAGATTGAGAGAGAGATAGAGAGAGAGGGTAGAGGGTAGAGGTTTTAAGGGTTAATGGTTTAGGGTTTAGGGTTATGGATAGAGGGGAGAGAAATAGAGGGATTTAGTGAGAGAGAGAGGGATTAATCTCACTGTTGTGGTGTGCATAATCCTTATTTTAGCTTTAATTCAAGAAATTAATTAAAATGATTGAATGGGATTATAGGCGGATATGTTCTATTTAAGGATTTGATAATTAGTATTGGGTGATAATGCATACTGATGAAATTGTAGTGCAATATATCATCCAAAATCCCATAGTACCAATTTTCTAAGACTTCTGGATGTATGTCGCTTCTAGATGAAACATTAGTCACCTGAAAGACTACAGTTATACTAGAATCACAAGTTTTCTTCATGTCTTCCAACATTTTGATTTAAAATTTATGACCATTGCACCACATAGCCTTGTGGTGTTTCACCTGCAATATGTCAAACATGTAAAAATTATTGCAATATTGTCAGTTGATAAACATATTTATTCTTGGCGAATGTATGCAAAGAAAACAATATTAACATATATATACATCAATATAATTGAAAATAATTAAATAATATGGGTGATTAATATATTTATACGTACCTTTTTATCTCTTAAACCATATGTTAAATCAATTTCCCTTTGTGTAACATTGGAATCTCCATTACGATGAGCTTCTTTAACCAATGAAGCCACACCTTCCCATGTTAATGCACAACCAGATTGTTGACATCGTTCAATCCATACCATCATCCAATCAAGATTGTTGGTGACATACAAATGTAGTGCATCCCACTCTTGACCAACTGTATCAAAAAAAATTGAAATTCACAAATGGCGTATAATTAGTTAAATACCACAATATACGACCTTAATTTATAATTGATGTATATTGAAGATTAAAAATTAAATAAGTACAATATACATAAAACCATATGTAAAATGTATTCCAATTAATCTCCATGACCATCTTATAATTACCTCTCACTTTCCTCAATCTACCTTTCCCCATCAGGTACTCCCCTTGAATTTGTTAATGGAGTTGGGATCACAAATGCGATCTACATGGATCTTTGCTGCAAACTTAGGAAGATATTCACTAATGTACACCATGGTCTAGTATACCATATATCCCTCCACCATAGAACCCTCAGGATGTGCTCTTTGTCTAACCAAAGCCTTCAAAAATTTCAAGTGCCTCTCAACCATCCACATTAACCTTGTGTGTACAAGTCCACACAATTCAATCTCCTCAACCTGGTGTATGAGGTAGTGTTCTTGTGCATTGAAAAATGTCGAAGGTAGACACTTTTTCATTTCACACATTAGACAAGGAATTTTTTTCTTCCAATAATTTATATCTTCTTTATGGATTTCTTTAGATGACAGCCATCTACAAGTGATTCAAGGTGCAAATATATTAATGAGATTTAACAAAAATATATAATATATTACATAACAAGTAAAACAAATTCCAATTATAAGATGTATACAATGAATTGAACAAATCTCGCTACTTACCTCATGTATTTTCCAATATCATATATAACCTACTTGACATAGTTGTCAAAGTTGTCTAGGAGAGATAGAGGTAGAACGTACTACAATAATTATAAAATGATCTTTTCATTATTTTTCCAAAAGTAGTAAACACAATACATTGAAAAGTATATGCATTATACAAGTGTATATAATATACCAGAATAATTACCTTAAGGAAAGTATTTCAATCATGCATTTTCATCCCTGACCCAAATTCACCTTTCTTTATTATTATATTGTTTATGTTCGCAACAAATCTTGTGGGAAATCAAATTTTTCATATGACTTATTTTATAGCATTGCTTTTCTGCTCTGTTAATAACCAAGGAAGGGAACTTATATTAATTTGGTCTCCATTGCTATTTAATTGAATGACATTTTTCATTGCATGATTGGCTTCCTGAATGTCACTACAAATTTTGAAAAAAAATTATTTGTCATGCCTTCCATCCAATATTTTTCATAATGTTTCTGTTATATTCTTTCCGATATGCATTGTATCAAACAAATGTACAATTTGTAGCTGCTCATAATAGGGAAACCTACTAAATTGTCTAGGATAACTTTTCAGTCCCTATGGAAGCCGACTATTAATTCCTTGATGACCTTCATGAAGCATATAAGTTAAAAAAATTAACGACAATCATTGTCAATTACAACATGAGTAAAAATAACACAATATAAAAATATAAATTCAAAACATATCATATATGATAGATAAAAAATTTGATCTGATGTATAACCTTGATGATTAATTCTATTATATTCCAACTTCCATAGGCGAGGTGTCATTCTTTGTGGTTTTGATGTAGTCTTCTCTTTCCCATTGAAAAGATGGTTTCCAGTAGTTTGATACTTATGATTTATATGGAGGAAGTTCCTATACTCATCAAACACCTACTTTCCTAAATTTGTTGAACAACGATATTTCATCTTTGGACCACAAATTGGACATGCAAATTTTCCCTTTGTTTGAAGACCTACAAGATCATATGATTGGATTAAATATGTCAGTTTTTATAATTATATATAATGAATAGATTATTTTTAAAAAATGCATAATATCTACTTCATCAAATTAAATATTGTTAAAGTGCAGTTGAACCTTATAACAGACCAAAAAAATGTATTAGCCCTAGGGCATCATGAATTGTCCATACAAGCATTGCATGGAATTGAAATTTTCTTTGTCCTATTGGTCTAGAGACATCATACATAGTGGCATCATTCCATAACTTTAGTAACTCTTCGATAAGAGGCTCAATATATACATTCATATCTTTAACTTGGTACTTACCTAGTTGAATGAACATAAACATTACATAATTATTATAACCATTTTACTGCAATATATATAAATTAATGTACATGACTATTGAATGAAAAAAATATAAGTCATTATGCAACAAATAAGACAAATGAGATGCTACTACGTTAAAGAAAATTGATATAAAAAAATACCTAAAAAATTATTGACAACATTATGTGCTCCCTCTTTATTGACATCCATGGAGGAATGTTATTGTTGATAACAAAAATAGGCCATACCGAGTAAATAGATCTCAACTCTCTAAATGGATTCACACTGTCTACCCCGATGAAAGCTTGAGATTATGAGGTTCTTCTTTAAAGTGTGGCCATTTTTCCTCCATGTCACTAAATGCATAACCATCTATAGGAATTTGAAGAATGTCATCTCCACTTCTATTCCGTGCATGGTAATCCATAAATTGCACTAAGCTTTCGCACCTAAATAATCATTGCATACATGTAATAATGGGAATATAATGAAGAACCTTGCGAGGCACCTTTTTTGTTAGTTTATTTGTTCAATATCTACTAATATTACATTCCAGGCATTCTATTGCAAATTCCTGTTGTTTATGATATATAATATTATCATTGGGACATGCATATATTGCTTGATACTCAATTCCCATATCTTTCATAATGGAAAATAAATCTTAGTATGAGCGAGGTAAAATATTTGATGGTGGTAAGAAAAATTCACCAATCAATCTACAACAAAAAATAATTTGTTAATATAAAGAATATTAATGGTACATATTTCATCATTTATTTACTAGTGATGAACTAACAACAATTAAAATAGATGAGAAAAGATGACATATATGGCATACCTTAACATCTATGAGATTGCTATGTTTGATAAACCATTCATAACCTTCAAATTCAATAGCAACAATACAACAAAGATAAGAGTTGTTTGGGAGCCTTCATAAAGGGGCTTGTATGTTTTCTCAAGTATAGCAAAATCATGAACTTCATCAAAGTCATCTTGATCATCATAATCAGCTCTGCCACTAAATGTGTCATGGATCAATGTATTTGTACCATCATCTTCAACTATGTTTTCTGGTGCATGATCATCTTCTTCCATAGGATCATTAACTTCATCTTCGATATTCACAACTCCATGTTCATTCTCTTGTAAAACCACATTCTCTGGGCCATGATAATCCAAATCATCTACCCTAGGGCACCCCACCTTTATAATAATGATAGACAAAAATAAACCATGATCATGATCAAGTGATTATATAATGAACAACTTACCAATGGATGATAATCATGCGCCCCTTCAATGTGACCATGCTTCCTACAATGTTTCTTAGCTATTGTGATTAAAATTCATCTCATCTTTAAGCCCTTGCAATTATTGCAAGAACAATAACATTTCCCATCACCCTTTCTTTTCAATCTATCCCACAATCTATCAAATCTCTCTTCATTTTGTTCTAGACTAATATTATCTGTCATGATTTTTCTTTACCAAGCTTGACTATTTAGATCTTCAAAAAATATCAAACTCACACTCCAATAATTTTTATTCATATAAAGATAACAAAATCTAATAATTCTAATATTTTACACCAAAAAATATTTGGCATACAACCACCCCTGCAAAAGAGAAGATAGTCTAAAGTTAATGACCCCAAAAAAAACTTTAAAATGCTAATTCCAAAACTTATTAAAATTCTAATTTTACTATTATTTCTAATTGTTAAGACTCCTAGCCATTATTGGCATGGTGTGATGGTTTATAGGTGGCATTGTTGTTCTTTCCACCAAGGTTCAAACCCTGTTGGGGTGGTATTGTTGAATGGTTGTATCTGGTTCATAGCTCCGGTCAAAAGAATTTACCCCTTGAATAAAAAATAAAAAAAATTGTTAAGAATCCTAAAATCAAAATATTGATCTTGATCGCAAACTTCCTACAACAATGGAGGTAGTGAGTTAGTAAGAGTAAGTGACCCATTCCTAAGGAGCAACAAGTCGAAATCGTCATTGTTAATGTCAATACTAATTTACCCTTTTAGTTAAAGATTCAATGTGTCACTTATTATGATGAGCTTATCCCTAGGGCCCTCAACATTGAGAGAACCCTAATGGCACAAGGAAGCACACACTAGTAGAATTTAAAAATAAATGACTAGGTGACTAAAACTTTTAGTCACAAAAACTAAAAATGACTAAATTCTACTCATTTTTTGCAACTCAGCTATAAATGAGTAAATAAATTACTAGTTTGGTCATTGATTAAAAATTATTTAGTCACACAAATAAAAATGATTAAATAGTTAGTAATTTATTTAGTCACAATCCATTTGAATAAATCATTTAAGGAATCAATAATATAGCTAGCCAAAATACTCTAAAAATTTAATAAACATACCCTAAAACTTGTCAAAATCTTATTTTCAGGCATAGCCCACCAGAATGGAGTTTTCATTTTAATAAACATACTCTAAAACCTTCATCAAAACATTATTTCAAGCATAGACCACCAAAATGGAGAAGTGTTTCCATAAAGAATGGCATAGAATGGTGAGGAGATGTGCATGAAAGGATGCATAGGATTCATTGCTGCTTATCTCATTCCTGCTCTACTCAACAAATATTACATTGTTCCCACTACTATTTGTAATCTAGGTATTTACTTAACATATATTTGCATAATCTCAAATTCCTTCAGAGGCTTTTGAAGTATCAATGTATCCTATATAGGGTTTAGAATGATTTCTTTTAATTAAAAAAATAAATAAATGATGTATTTCCCTGTAATTAGATAATGTGGAGATCTCCTAAATCTTCCCCAACACACTATCCTCTTTGGCACTATATTCATTACTCTAGTTACTAGGGTTTTGCATGTGGCATCTTTAATATCTTCATGACCATGGCTTTTAAAGAGATCTCAGTCTTTGCTTTAATCCTTTTCATGGTAACCCTTGAGTTCCATAATCCACCTTCAATCTCTTCTAAGAACAGTGTCTAAAGCTAGATTGCATAGTATGCATATAAAGAAAGTCCTTCATACCTTCCATTGTTCCAAACCACCACTCACTACCTTGCTTAAAATGTTGCCTCCATAAGCACAATAACATGTTTTGAAATCATGGTTTCCAGTGATTGACCATTAAGGTCACCACTTTCATCATGAAGATACAATGAGATTTTTGTCTTCAAACTCAAGGCATTATGCAAGATAACATTCTGAATTGTTTGTTGTGTACGATTTGATTTTCTTGCACATTTACTACTTTGCTAACTTCCTTTAAGACTGAGTATTGCACCCTCAATTGCAATCTCAAACAACTCACTCACTATCACTTGAAGATTCCTTTCATTAGCATCCTTCTATAAAATCAAACTATGCCCTATAGACTGCCTACTTACTACAGAGGACTCGTTGTTTCATGGTATTGTATTTCTTAAGATCCTTCAACTTTATTGATACTACTTCACAGTCCACAAGGTATTATTCACTATTCTCCCATCTTTGATGAGTCTCAAAACACTGCTCAAACATGCAATACACTACCTCCATTATACATTAATGGCTAAGAAGAAACATTGAACCTATGATTACCACTGTTACTTCATTTGATAGTCATTCCCTAATTGCATTTTCCTTGTCTAACACTACCAAAAGTATTTAAAAAACCCTTAGGGTCAGCAACCTGGGGGTAAGGAAACTCACTGTTAAAATCTCCACTTTACTATACAAGGTTTGAGCTTTATTATCTTGTCACTGCTCAGCCTCTTTTTGACTATCGCATCTCAAGTGACTGTCATTCTTCTTACCATAGATTGCATTTACAAATGTCACTAAGCTACATAGTGTGCTTGTTATTGGCTACAATCTTTAGATTACAAGATTTTGTTATTACCTACAATGTCTCAATCTTTTTGGTATTGCAACCTCACTAATCTGCTATAGTTATTGTTTATGTTTCTACAGAGGCCTAGGGTTTGTACCCTAATCATGCTCTTACCAATGCTTCTGTTGGTATTAAAAAACAACCTTAAATCTTGGGTCAGAAAATTAGTTGTCTTGCAAAAGTTGTGGTATGATCTTGGATTGTATCCTAGAGTGTGTGGGAAGCTTGTGTTTGATCATCAAGGTATGTAAACTTGATCAGGGAAATGTATCCTATATATCATGGGTCTTGCTTTAATACTTTCCATATTGGTTATTAGCATATCATATTATTATAGTTTGCAATAACCCAAGATTGCATTCAAGTATGTAACAAAATTGGTTTGTATTTTAAGTTATACACTTTTAAGTAGCATTCAAAAGGTTTAGAAAATCTTAATCACTCTCTAGAATAGCCCATTAAACATGGGTTGTTCTTGAATGCACTACATAATTGATATAACACAACCACTCTACATATCAACTAGAGTTATAGGCTGTTTATTGCAGCAAGAGGTAATCACTCTTCAATCATGCTATAATTACATCCTAACCTATTAAACTTGAGACAACCTGAAAGCATCCAATGATAATTGACACCTACATTAGACAACCTGAATTAACTACATTATATGAGTGCCTCCATTTCTATCACAACATAGCCACATTAAACTTGGGTCACACATGAATGCATCTTGTATTTGTTATAGCACAACTGTGCCACATGACCAATAGAGTTATGGATCACTTAATTATAGTCACAAGAATTTTTTCCTTGGTTGTGATCTTATGGTGATTTCACACAAAAAATATAGACATGAAATTCTCAAAACCCTAAACCTCTAAAACTGAAATCTAATGAGATGTTGATTTAAAATATTATTTTCAAACCTCGAACTACAAATCTAACTTCACAACTCAATTCTGCAAAAAGACAATGACTACCCTCAACCTAGCGATATCTTCTTCAATTTTTCTGATTTTTACCAAGAAAATCATCCTTAGTTCTCCACAAACTATCTCAAGTAGAGCAAAACACTGTCACAATAAATCAGGCACGAACTCACTTTTCTTTATGTTGGCCACAATTTGATTTTTTTCTATTTTTCATGTTTGTCAAAATTTTGACGAAATTGATAGTCGACATTTTGACGAAACCCAGGTTCATTAAAATTTCAATGAACGTCGGGGATAAAATTTTAAAAAATTAAAAATTACACATCAAATTTTACAAGCACCCGATGATGCATCAAATTATACATATTTCGTTCAACATTTTCGTCAGATTTTGTAGTCAAATGAGTTGGTGTCACATTATACAATCTGACTGATTCAACTGGAAGCCAAGAAAACTTCTTCTTTCTAACCTCATATTCATCACTGTAATTGGCCCAGTGGTCTTCCAAATCATCCTTGTGGCTATATTCTTGACTGGATTTCTTTTGTGCTTCACCAATTATGTCAAATCTAGACCTCTTGGAATGAAAGGATAAACCAACAGTACTCATTTCCTCATCTAAAGCTTAGGCTGAATTAATGGAAGGGAATGCTTCTCAAGTGCCTATCCTCAAAGGGAAGTCTCCACCAAACCCAGTCTTATGTTTATCCCTTTACACAATAGCATCAAAGTCACATGTTTTCCTAGTGACCTCCAAGAGTAGGATATGATCAGTGGGGTACCTTGGAAGTCAATATGCAGCCCTTTGACACCCATCAATCTTGATGTATGAGAAGGTGGGAAATTGTATGAACCAAACACCATACCTCTTAATTAGCTCTTTGGCTTGATCTGAAATCCATACATGCTCCACACCTTGAAGCAATCTAGTGATATGCATGGTGAATGCATCATTCACCCTCCTATAACTTGAGCTCCCTAAGTGTAATTGAGGGTAAACCTCATAAATTACATCTTTCCCAAAGATGCCCCTAGTACTTAATCCCTTGTATGGATGAAATCTTGCAAGTGCATAAAATAGGTAGAAAGTCATGGTGAAGGTCTTGGTTTGTAGCACATGGCACAATTTTTCATGAATCACCCTACTTATGACACCTTCCCAATGATAGTTGATCTTCTCTTGTTCCATCCTTGCAATGACATGGCACATCCAATTTTCAAACATACTTGCACTCTTTCATCCTACCACCCTACTAAGAAGAGTGATGGCATCATAATACTCCTTTAATTTTTCTTTGAATAACTATTTGGGAAGTTTTGAATAGTGAGACTTGGGCTTCTCCAACTAGGAATTGATGATTTTTTGAGCTTTTATGGTCTCTTCCTCATAGTACCTTTTAACTATTTCCATATTAAAAGCCACCACATAAGATCTATCTGGAATGTCGAAGGTATGGGCTATGGAGATAGGATTTAAATTCACCACAATCCTCCCTTGGGGAATTACTATTCTCTAGGTATCACTATCATAATGCCTAGTACACTCAAGAACCAACTCATAACATTGCATTATAGAAGGAAAACTAGCTACATGTGCCAACCCCGATTCCAACATCCTTTTAGCCAATGAGGGTTTTGTGCTACCATTCAAGCCTTGAATTCTTCATAATCCCATAGCCCAACATTCGTGTCAGTCACTTCTGACCAAATATAAGTAATCCTCCTTTCTGAGATCGTACTCCTGATGTCCATCTTGATCCTTTCTACCTCAGAAATAGAACACCCCTCCATATCACTCTTAGCTTTTCCAACTACTACCTTGCTCGACTCATCCTACATTTGATAAAGAAACCATAATAAAAACCACATGAAACTAAGGTTAATCAATCAAAATCATCATTAAAATGAATCCCAGATAAGCGAGGTTCCATTAGTTCTCATATAAAATGATCATATCTGAGTTCAGGTTTCAAGTCCACCCACAGAATCCAAGCCAGGGAGGAATTTCAGAAAATTCCCAGCAAGATAGATTCCAGCGGAATAAACATGAAAACACCTATTAGTAACTTCATCCAATCATTATCAACTAAGAAACAACATATGAGATCTTAAAATAGCTCAAATTAATCATAAAATGCATAATCATTCATTAGCAAGTCATGCTATTTCATAATCCTTTGTTTTCCACCAAGTTTCAGGAAAATCCACATGAGATGGATTTCCGTGAACGAAGTGATAGTCTGTAGATTTTGGAAAAACAAAGGGACAAAGGAATTTTGGGAAAATCCGGATGAGACAGAAATCCGTAGGGAAGATGAAACTCCAGAAAACCTACGAATTTTGGGAAAAGCAGGAGAAAACGGGAAGTCGGGGAAATCTGGCCGAAGAGGAATTCCGTGAAGATCTTGAAACATCAAATACCATCATTTTCTCATGACCTCACCCACTCAAATTGATTGAATGATCACAAATTTGAGGACCCTGGGTAGGGAAACCCTCCAATGTGAACATTCTACAGATCTTCCTTGAAATCTAGGATCACTCGAAAGCAAATTGAGATGAAATGATGATGCCCTAGGCATGAAACCCTAAATTTTGACCATCAATGCACAAAGCAAGCTTGGACTCAGGTAACTCAACTGTTGGGTTCCAACAAAGGTTATTTATGGCTCACAAGCAAGATACCTCACAATTGAAATGAACAAACAAGCTCAAAACTTACTTGGGAGACCATAAATAAAGTAATATCAAGCAACCCTATCATCAAACGCTCAAAGGCATAGAAATTTTAACCCTAAACATATATAGAATGCCAATGACCATTCACATTCATCAATCAAAAGAGAGGCGAAATGTACATACTATTTGATGAAATGGAAATCGATTATGGCAACAACAAACAACAATCTGAATGCCCAAGAAAGCTTCAACCACTATGACACCCAAGAAACAATTACTAAATCCATAATTCAGAGGTAAGGAAAACCAAACTCAGCCAAGCATCACCAGATTGAACAAATCCAACTCAATAGAATGCAAATCACAAAGCATAATGGCAAGGAAAATCCCAAAAAATTAATTAAATACACCCTCACAACTAGTATGAATGAGCATTAATGTCATCCACAAGACAAGTAGGAAAAGTTCAAAAACTCGATGTCAAAATGAAATTTGAAAAAAATTAGTCTAGGTGGATATCCACAATGAACCAAATTTTTTGAACCACAGTGTTTTTCCAGAGCTTGAGTGGGATCCGGGAAAATCTTGATGAAGTGGAAAATCTCAAACTGGGGTAAAAACCTGAACCTTGCTCAAAACTCAAGCTTTTCAAAGCACAAATTAGGGGAGTCACCCAAGAAAGCAAGATAAACATTAAGCTCATTCCAAGCCAAGGTAAATCCTCAAAATCAAAGGGCCAAAACACCAAAACTCAAAGTGAAAGAGGGTCCCTACTTTCAGCGGGGCGTATGTGCAAAACTGCACAACAAATGGTGACTCTGTTGGGAAAATGCTCCAAAGCATTTGATGATGAACAAGAATCATGAACCTATAATCTCTAGTTTTGATCCAAATATCAGAAAAAAATCAAAATGCAAAGATTAAAGAATCAGAACCAAAGGTAGATTGAACCTTCCATAGACTGATAATCCAAGTGTGTGCACATGAGTTCATTTCCCTCCTCGAGCTACTGCAAAGACCAAGTTTAATCAAGGCATGCTACGCAAAGATTCTAACTTCAAAAGAAACCTAGATAGAGCCTCACTACCAGTCAGGCATCTATAGCCCCAATGAGGTTATTGATGTGACTCTCACAAACATAGCTCTACTACTAGCTAGGCGTCCATAGCCCCGGTAGAGATATTTAGATACCCCTGATAAGTTGGATGCCTTTTGATTTTCAAAATTTTTTTTTCTTCTTTTTGATACTTATTTTCTTTTCACTTTTCATTTCAACCTATGAACCAGGGTTGAGAACCACAGTGGCACTGAAGCAGAAATAAGATTTTTCACTTGACAAGACTTCACAAAGATCCCCCAATAACCTCAAGATTCTTAAGATGTATAAAAGATATAAGATTTTAAAATACGTTAGGTTCAAATAAAACCAGTGACCCATCCTATTTAAATCAAATATTTAGGCTACTTGACAATAACAAAGATCTCAACCGTCCATTCAAGACACTTGATAAAAGTTCATCAATGAAAAAACTTAGAAGAGTCCCAGATAAAATAGTTTTTCCATGCTAGTGCAACACATCTAGATGAAAAATAGGAAGACCTCCAAAGAAAAAGCAGAGCAAAACACCAAACCGTAAGCAAACCTAAACTAACCAAAACAAACAAAAGAAAAGAAGAAAGGGAAACCTACTCTAACCAAAGCAAAGAAAAGCAAACAAAACAGGAAGAAAACCTAATCTAACTATGTACAGGAAAAGAGCTGAAAACAACTCAAGATTGGAAATAATGCTTCAAGTACTGCCCATTGATAGGTAGTGGAATATCCTCCCCAGTGAGAGTTTTCAAGCTAAAAGCATTATCACCCAAGATCTCTGAAATATGATAAGGGCCAAGCCAAAGTTTGTCAAATTTACCATGATCCCCATAATAGTCATGGGCTTTATCCCAGTATAGAACCAAGTCAGAAATCCTAAAGGCTTTTACCTTGGCTCTTCTATCAAACCACCTTTTAACTACACCCTGATGTTTGGAAAAGTTTTCTAAGGCTTCGTCTCTTTTCTCTTCAAGGTGTAATATCTCTTGCAGGTGGGCCTCACACTTGTTTTCTTCATCATAATATTCATTAATGAACTGTAAAGTAGGGATCCTTAATTGGATTAGAAATATGGGTTCCAGGCCATACACAAGGTGATAAGGGGAGGTCCCTAAGAAGTATTCTATCTAGTATGATCTTCCCACAGAGAAAATCTAGGTTTAGTGTGCCAATCCTTGGGATTCTTCTCTAATAGCTTACAAATGACTATTAAAAGGTTTTTATTAGAAGACTCAGCCAGCTCATTACCCTGTGGATAGTAATTAGATGCAAAATTTATTATGATCCCATGATCAAAGGCCCAATTGGAAAATTTCAATGATGCAAATGCAGGACCATTATCACAAACTCAAGATAAAGGACATCCAAAGAGATTGATAATACCTAATTCAATGAACTCAATTACAACTTCAGAAATACACTGTTTGCACGCAAGAGCTTCAATCCATCATGTAAAATAATCAGTAATAGTGAGAATATACCTGTGACCCACAGAAGAAGGTGGATTGATGGGACCAATGAAGTCCATTCCCCACTGTGTAAAAGGTTTTACCTCAAAGACCGGCTGAAGTGGAAGAGTTGCATACTTCTCCCTAGTTGCTACAGTTTGGCACACATGGCAAGTTCTGACATGGCTGTGTGTATCCTTGAAAAATGTAGGCCAATAATAACTAGCCCTTAGAATCTGGTTTGTAGTAGAATGTGCAGATCCATGGCTAGTACCATACCTATTGTGAAACTCATCCATGACCCTTTCAGCCTCCTGTTGTCCTAAACACCTTAAGTATATGCCTTCATGATTTCTTTTATATAGAACAACTCCCTTCAACATAAAGTTTTCACTCTTCAAATGTAGGGCCCTCCTTTGTACTGCATTAAGATGGTCAGGACACCTTTGATTCAATAGATAGTGAATGATATCATCATACTAGCCCCTTGGAGAAACATCTTCAATATTGTAATGCTGGACTGTAAGGTCAGGGCCCATTTCTTCCATTGTTCTTGTAAGCCCTTGCCCTCTTACCAACTTCATAGGTTGAATCTCAATGTCATATTCTTGCACCATGGTCACCCACTTTTCTTTGCGTTCTCCCAGTTCATTTTACATCAATAACAATTTGACTATAGGATCAGGAACTATTGCAAACACCTTGTTTCTGAGAATATAATTCCTAAACTTCTTTATAGCTTTGATCAGGGAATATTCCTATTTCTCCACACTTAGGTACCTCAATTATGCATCTTTCAGTGGTGCACTCATAAATGCTATGGGGTGTTCATTCCCTTGATCAGAATTTTGAGTCAACATGCTAGCACGAGAATCATTAAAAGCAAATGAATATATGTAAAATGGCTTCTCATAATCAGGGCCTACTAGTACTAGAGCATCAGCGATAGCTCTTTTAAGTTTTGCAAATGCCTCCTTTTCCTCTGCACTCCATTCAACCTTAGCTTCTTGCTTCAACATGGCATTCAATGGCTTGACTATTTCAGCGAATCCAGTGATAAACCTCCTTACAAAATTGATTTTTCCAAAGAATGACTGCATTTCTTTCTTGCTAGCTGGTGGCTAAATCTTGAGTATGGCTTCCACTCGTTCAGGGTCAATAGCAATGCCCTTCTCTGAAATAATATGTCCCAACAACTTTCCCTCTATTACTCCAAAGATGCAATTCTTTGGATTGAGTGATATACCAAATTCCCTACACTTTTGAAACACTTTGCATAGGTCCATTATGTGGTCTCCTCACTTCATAAAAAAGACTGCCAGATCATCCATATAAATGATTATGCATTGGCCAATGATGTCTTTAAAAGCAATGTCCATAGCCCTCTGAAATGTAGCTCCAACATTGATCAAACTAAAAGGAATTCTCCTATAGGAGAAAGTGCCCCATTTTGTGGTGAAAGTAGTCTTATGCCTATCTTCATACTACACCATAACCTGGTTGTACCCAGATTAGCCATCCAAAAAGGACATCATTTGAGAACCATTAACAATCTGAAGTACTTTATCCAGTGAAGGTACTGGATAATTATTCTTTTCTAATGCTCTATTAAGATTCCTAAAATCCACACAAAACCTAGTTTCGCCATTATTATTTCACACTGGAATCAAGTTTGCAACCCAAGTTGAATGTCAGACTAGAAATATGATTCTTGCAGACAACAATTTATGCACCTCCTTCTAAATTATAGGTTCTAGTAAGGAATTGATTGGCCTTTTCCTTTTCTTGAAAGGCTTCACTCCTTGCCTCAGAGGGATACTGTGAGTAATAATCTATGTGTCATAAATTTTCAAATCCTCATAACTCCATGCTATCACATCCTGATATGTATGTAACGCATCAATTATCCCTCTCCTCTCTTCTAGAGTACATACTTTGCCAATGAAGACATTTTTGACATCCTCATGAGTCCCCATATTATACGTTTCACACTGTCCACTGATGGAATCCTTCTTGGCATCTTGTTCTTGATCCCTGACCTTATCTAGATCAAAAATTCTTTCTAACTGCACCATTCCCCTAGGAATAGTATTAGTCTTCAAATTAATTACTCCTTCCAAATCCATCTCTGCTTCTTGAGGTTTAGTTTCATCAATAATCTGAGAAGCAAAAATATTTGTACTTGTGATAAAATCTAAAATATTATTATCATCTTCAAATACCTAGAAGTTGGTGACATTATTAGGTATTAAAGGTATTGGAGTTAATTCCACTGTAAACTTCTTCAATCCAGAAAGAGACAAAGGCTGCAACGTACTAGCTACCTGAGCAAGGGAACCTGCTATCTGATTCTTACTGTGTGGTATCAACTGAATGTTGAAAGCATCAAATCCTTCAATAAGGTCCCATACTTTGTGTCTATAATTGGTCATTCTTCTGTCATGACAAGAGTATTGTCTCCTAACTTGCTTAATCACTAACTCAGAATCCCCAAAGACTTGCAAAATATTGACCTTTTTCTTTAGTTCCATTAACAACCCATGGACCAAAGCCTCATACTCTACTACATTATTGGTACAATGGAATTGAAGTCTATGAGCAACAAAGAAGGTCTTACCTTTTAGGCTAATTAGCTCAAACCCTACTCCAACTCCTTTTTCTGACTTGGATCCATTGAACCTTAAGGTCCAAAAACCAACAATTGCAAACCTCCTTCCTGTATCCATTACACTGTTGCTACTGGAAGGTTCCTCTAAAAACATCACTTTCTTCCCTTTAGGGTCTTCTTAAATATTTTGGATATTGATTTTGACTGTTGGGATGAGATTGATACATTTCTGCACTTGCTCCACTGTAGTCTGGCATAAGCAACAATCCAGTTCAAAATGGGAGGTATTATGAACCCTGTACCAATTTGGAAAGAGAAAATCTCCAAAATTCATTTCCCTACCCAACTAAATCTGATCCTCGATGCACTTCTGAATAAATTCTTGGAAATTATCCAGCAAATTGAGCTGATTATCTTCAAGATCTTCATCACTTTCAACTGGTTCCACCAAAGCTTCAATTCCATTAGATTATGTGGTGAGATTAGTAGGAACTGTATGCAGTATAAGGACCTCTTTGACATATAACTCATCAAAAGGGACCGCAAGCACATAATTACCCATAATTACTTCCTATATCAAAATTTCATTGGAGGTATTCTGATATTATGTGATCATGTATTTCATTTTGGGTTCTCTTTCAATTCTAATCTGATTTGGTACTCCCTTCCATGGAAGCCACATGTGAGAGTGATCAACTGATACATATCCATTCAAGGCCCTAGTGAAGTCTCTTCCTAGAATCAATCCTTAAGCATCAGGTATATCTACCACCTGTATATTGATAACTTGTTGAATTCTAGGGTCAGAAGCAACCTGCATATGAATCATGTTTAATTCCCCTACAACATTAAATTTAGTTCTATCCAGTTCAATAACATTCTTTTGGGAATTATCAAGATAATACCCAAAGCTCTATAGACACCAAAAGTCATAACATTGGTGGAAGCACCTGAATCTAGCAAACAATTGTGAGGGTTCTTACCAAATATACGAACAAAAATCAAGAATGGAGGAGTGTCCATTTTCCCTTGAAACAAAGTTAAGGGAGTATCCACTTGAGAAACTTGAGTTCTATATTTCTCTTTTCCTTTATCTCTAGGAGGCACATGAACCTGATTATGAGTTTGGTTTTTCCTTCCTACCAATTGAGAACTAGATGCCTTATTGACACTTTCACTAACTGATTTATCTTGGGATATGAAATTTTCACTGTAAGCTCCTAAATCTGCATTCCTACTAGTCGGAACCCTCAATAAATCGAATGCAAAGAGACTTACCTTGAGTTTCTTGAGTTCTTCTACAACATACATGGCCAATTGTTCTTCACTCAGATTAGTAGGGGCCTCTTTTGGGTATTCCGCCACCTTATCTTTGCTTGCTTCAACACTCCTTCCTTTTGACATGTCCATCTATGTTTATTCTTACTTTGACAGATACTACTTTGACACATGAGGATATAGTGGATTATTGTTTGCATTGAGATCTTGAGGTGTGGTGAAGTTGTTCAGAGGGATGGAAGTGGTGAAGGGGCCTCTAGCCTATGGACATCTATGTGGTAGGTCCCTCAAATCATACTTCTTTGTAGGCCATTGGAATGTTTTCACCTCTTCAACATAAGCTTCTTCTTCATCCAAGGGGCCATTTTCATTCATTGGATTCTCATCAAACAACTGTGTAATCTAGTCTCCATTACACACCTAATCTGCCACTTCCTTCAGCTGATCTAATTCTTTCTCAGGTACATTTTCCTTGCTCTACAGAAAAAGAGCATGATTTAGTACCAACACTAATGAATCATAAGGAGTGGATGGAATTATCTCCTAACTACTCAAATTGTTTTCCACTTCATACTAGAAGATTGAAGCCATGGTCTGGAATTCTTGACAATCCAATTCAGAATGCTGATTTGTTTTATGGAGCCTACACCATCCTGATAAAGCAGCTTCAACTAAATATACACCACTAGAAGGCTTCTCTTGGTTGACTAGTTGATTGACTGGTTGGTTGACTGGTTGATCCAATGGGGTGGGAACTCCTCCATTGTTAGGCCTTGTATTCCAAGTCCTATTTTTTCTAGGTGGATGTCTCTTGTCGAACCCTTGTCCACTAACTTTACTTCTATCAAAGTTCTGGCCTGAGGATTGTCCTTAATCATAATTTTGTCCCCTATCATTATATCCTCTGTCATTGTTATATCCTCTTTCATTTTTTATATCCTCTTTCATTGTTACATCCTCTTTTAGGATGTTTCCCTCTATCAAAATCTTTTCCTTGTTGAGTATCTCAATTTTTTTTGCTATAATTGGACTGCATACCTCTTTGAGTGACTTGAAGTTGATTATTTTGGTTTCTCAAATAAGTCACCTCCATATTTAGTTTCTTCACTTGCTCAGTTAGCTCATCCAATATTTCCTTGTCAGGATTCCTAAATGGAGGCTAATTGGAATTGTTCTGAGGATATCCTACTGTAGTATTGGTATTTAATGACTGGTTCAAAAATTTAGAATTCTGCAAATACGGGGGATAACTAGCATGAGATTGTGGATGCAAAGGCTGATTTGCATTTTGATGGGGATAGCTGATTGCAGGTGGAACTTGACTCACTGGAGGCCCTAGATGAGGGACCATTGGCAACTAAGGAACTGGATTCATGATTGGGGTATGATTAGTGAGAGCCTAATTGAGAGCTAGGACCTGTCCAGGGTGAGTAGTGGGTTGTAATGATGGTAAAGGTCCAAAAAAATGTTGTCTGAAAGTAGTGCTAACCTTCATAGCCTCTGCATATGCATCAAGAAAAGTGGTGGGTGGGTTATTTCTCCACTTCATGAATGTGGCAGTGAGACTATCAAGACCTTCATAATAAACCTCTAAAGCAGTGGCTTGGTCAACAACATAAGGAGCCCATAATCGAGTATAGGCACGATGAAACCTATTGTTAAAAGATGATATGGGTTCATGGACTTCTCTCTTAACATTGGTGAATTGAAGATAAAGCTCATTAGGAGTAATGGGAATCCTAAACTTCTACAGAAATGTAGTCTCTAGTTCAGTCCAATTCTAAATAGATCCAACAGGTAAATGATTGTACCAATAGAATTTGTCTTCTCCTAAGGAATAAGGAAAGAGCCTACATCCTACATCTTCATGATTAATTCCCCTATCCTTAAGGCAAGTCTAAAAGATCCTAATGTGTTCCTTAGTAGTTCTATTGGGGTCATTAACATGGAACTTGGAACAAAAGTGCTCTGGTTTCTTGGGCATGACATTGTAATTAGTAAAGGTCAATGGATATGGCTTATTGGCAAGGAAAGCCATTGGTAGAGGTGGTGGTGGTAATGGCTAATTTATGGCTAGATGAGGTTGTTGAATGGGAAAGTCCTCAGACTCAGATGAAGATGAACTTGATGAAGATGGGGATGATGGAGATGATAGAGGTGGATGGGTGGATGATGATTCACCCCTTCTACTGGTCCTCCTTGACCTGGTAGAAACTGGAAATTCTTGAAATTCCTCTTCTCTTAGAGTAGATCTAGTCCTTCTTCTGAATCTTCAAGGAGAGATGGCAGACATAAATCGATCTAGCTTGCTTATTCAGCCCCTCCTAGCACCAATCTATTGATGATGTTTTCTGCACAACAACAACTCAGAAAATATATAATATCCTATCTCTCTTAAAAGGTAAATCTCTATCAGCAAGCCTTAAGAGATAACCCCAAGGTCTCTAATTTCAAGTTTTGACAATGCATAAACAACTCAGTGATAAATGTGAAAATGTTGGTAATCACAAAGGGACCTTACTACAAGCAAATATTGAATCTTCAATTTATCAGATCTAGCCATATGATGATACTTCAATCTTAAATATAATCCAGATAATAAATAAAAGACAAAAGATAAGGGTTTTAGAAAGATCACTAAGATTACTGCTACTCTAAGATTAACAATGCAAATGATGAAATACTTGAAATGGACCAATCCCTCATAAACCAATTCTTGCTTAACCCAGATGAATATGTAATCTTACAAGAATAGTGCAATATTCTAAGGGGTTAAATATTTTAAGATCATGAGCATTCATCCAAGACAACCCTAAGGCAATTGAAATGAATAAACCTCCACAATTGAACTAAGCATAGTGGATATATGGTCTAGGCTAACCTTGCAAAGCAACTAACAGTCAACTAGCTATAAAAATTATGGACCAAGGATTGTTGTAACACTTCAAGCATCAAACCATAAACACCATTAAATCAAATCTAATTATAAATATCAAGATATCAATTTTCCTCAAAGAAATTCTAAATATAGAACAACAAGAACCATGCTAGATAAGAAGAACACAACTATGGCACCAAATCACAATGTCATTACTTGCATCAAATTATCCACTAAAGCAACAATTCCAGTTTTTTGTTACAATATTTTCTTAAGAACAACTAACTCCTAACTCCTGCTCTATTGCTTAATTCACTCTAGTATCCAAAGTATCTATTTTTTTGTCTATCTAGCCCTTACAAATGAGGCAAAATGCCATATTAATAGAGACCCCCAAGATATGTCGACCTAGTTATTTTTTACAATAATAATTGGCCACAAAAAAAGTCAGCCAAGAGAAATTCAAAATAAAATAAACTATGCATTAAATGGTTGAACTTCATCCAAGTCGGTCTGGGATCTCCAATACAATTTGGACCAATGCATGTGAGATAATAGGGAAGCACAAATTTTGATGTATCCTATCATTAACTGCCTTCCCCTTTGTCTTTATTTTGATCCACCATTTCATGCACCTTCAAAAGTACTTTGTCCAAGTCATCTATGGATGGCAAAGGAAAAACCTTAAGTCAACTTTCAATTGATGTAATATTTTCCTTGGATTGCTCCACCGATTTATCCCAATCAACATTATAGGTTTGATATTTATCAATAACTATAATATAGGTGGTTGCATCACTGGCTGGGGAATATACATCTTGCCACCATTTTCTTAATTTTTCTAGACTCAAATGTTTCGGTGCAATCCTCCTTCTCCCTGTCATGATCTCAAAGAAAGAAAAGCATCCATTATAGATACCGGTCAGGGTGTCCTCAATTTTCCTACTCTGCTTATATATCTTCTTCAAAACCTTTTGCCTTATTTTTAAAGCTTCAAACCATTCCCATAGTTCTATAACTCTAGAGGAAGGGAGAATTCCATCATTCACTAGCTTATCCTTAGTACATTCCATGATGGTCTTAGTCTTTTGCAGCAGGAGATCTGTATCTTCTTTATCTTGACCTAATACCTCTTTCAACCAATCTTTTTCCCTCATAGCATCTCCTCCAGTTGAAAGAATGTCCTTGATGGCATCATTTCCTTTGGTTTACACTCCTTCTAGCAAATTTTTTGTAGCAAGAGTAGTGGCCTTCATTATTTCCAACTCAGTGATAGTTTCTTGGGGCATGAGACTTGCAGCAAAAGATGAGGAGCCAATGGATTGAAAAGGTTTCATCAGATCCTCTAAACATTTCTTGAGTCTTTCATTGTCTTTCTTTAGCTCCTGTTTAGTTTGGACCTCTTTTATTAATCTCCTTAGGATTACTACACTAGAACCCTCATACTCCTCAATATCATGTTCCATGGAGGTGGGACCTAGGTTGATGGTTTGCATATTATAATCACTCTTAGTAACCTCATCTTTGTTCTTATCTGGAGCAGGATTTGCAATGTGGACCACCCTATTGTTTACTTCATCTCTTTCAATCTTAGAAATGACCGTGGCCCTCTTCTTTCCTTTATATTTTCCTATTTTATCCAGTAACTCATCCCAATTGGGTGGGGTATCCTCCACAACAACTTGTTTTCTCCTTATTTCTTTGTCCAACCACTCTGGAACAGTGGACTCTAACTATGTTTCACTTTGTCCCACTTCTTCTTGTTGGTCCTTAGGAGTATCCTCATTCAAATCCTGCCTCTCGAGAATCTCATCGGCCTTATCTTCCTTTTCTTCAGTATTCTTTTCTTTTTGCACAGGTGATGGAACTTTATTTGCTACTTCTTCTCTTTGAGGAGATCTAACTTCTTCAGTTCTAATAGGTGAATCTTCATATGCAACCAAGGGAGACTACATCACCCTTTCTATTTCTGCCTCTGCACTATAAAGCTCACCCTCATGAAATTCTTCTCCTTCTGTATCTTTGTGATCCTTAGCTTTCTCAAATTCACCTTATTCTTCATGAGCTTCATGGGAAGAAGGGACATCAACATGTTGTTCTGCATGAGAAGTAACTGGAGGAGGATCTTTCTTTGGCACACTATCCTTAGGAGAAGGAGTTCTTTATTTCCTTGTGTATACTTGTGTCATTTCTTATGAACTTTCCACATTTACCACAAGTGGGCCAACTTCTTCCTATCCATCCTCAGAGCTTTCCTTTTGTGATAGTCTTACAATTCTTCTTCTTTTAGGCATAGAAGCACCAACCTCAGGGTCTTTCTCTTCAACTTCCTCTTTTTTTAGGCTTCTTAGCCCTTGAAGTATGCCCCCTTTTCTTGGCAATAGGCCTTCTCTATTTTTCTTTTTCTTGAGCTTTCTCCATTTGAACATCTTTAATCTTGATTTTAAAAGGGGAGCTCACCTTTCCCTTACCCTTAGGATCTTGTTTAGCTGACTCCTCGAAAGTAGAATGAGGGTCTAAATCTCCCATCAGATCATAGGTGCATTGTACACCTTCATTTTCCAATTCCCATATTTTATGCTTCGGCCATAACTTTGTGTGCTTAATGACTAGATCCATTAACTATCTTAGCTCTATTTTTTCTTCCTTCAACTAGTCTATTTCACTAATTGGCCTGTCTTTTATTGCTTCATAAGCATGGCCTTGAATCAAGTCCCCATCATCTTCAATCTAATCTGGAACTGCCTTCACATTATACAATCTGACTCATTCAACTAGAAGTCAGGAAAACCTCTTCTTTCTAACCTCATATTCATCACTGCAATTGGCCCAGTGGTCTTCCAAATCATTCTTGTGGCTATATTCCCGACTGGCTTTCTTTTGTGCTTCACCAGTTATGTTCAATCTAGGCCTCTTGGAATGAAAGGATAAACCAAGAGTACACATCTCCTCCTCTGAAGCCTGGGCTGAATTAATGGAAAGGAATTCTTCTCCAGTGCCTATCCTTAAAGGGAAGTCTCCACCAAACCCAACCTTATGTTTATCCCTTTTCACAATAGCATCAAAGTCACATATTTTCCTAGTGTCCTCTAGGAGTAGGATATGATCAGTGAGGTACCTTGGAAGTCAATATGGAGCCCTTTGACACCCATCAATCCTAATGTATGAGAAGGTGGGAAATTGTATGAACCAGGCACCATACCTCTTAATTAGCTCTTTGGCCTAATCTGAAATCCATACATGCTCCACACCTTGAAGCAATCTGGTGATATGCATGGTGAATGCATCATTCACCCTCCTATAACTTGAGCTCCCTAAGTGTAATTGAGGGTAAACCTCATAAATTACATCTTGCCCAAAGATGCCCCTGGTGCTTAATCCCTTGTATGGATGAAATCTTGCAAGTGCATAAACTAGGTAGGAAGTCATGGTGAAGGTCTTAGTTTGCAACACATGGAAAAATTGCTCATGAATCACCCTACTTATGACACCTACCCAATGATAGTTGATCTTCTCCTATTCCATCCTTGCAATGACATGGCACATCCAATTTTCAAACATACATGCACTCTTTAATCCTACCACCCTGCTAAGAAGAGTGATGGCATCATAATACTCCTTCTTGAACTTTGCTCTAAATAGTTGTTTAGGAAATTTTGAATAGTGAGACTTGGGCTTCTCCAACTAGGAATTGATGATCTGTTGATATTTGATGGTCTCTTCCTCATAGTACCTTTTAGTTGTGTCCATATTAAAATCCACCACATGAGATCTATCTGGCATGTCAAAGGTATGGGCTATGGAGACAAGATATAAATTCACCACAATATTCCTCCCTTGGGGACCAACTATTCTCTAGGTATCACTATCATAATGCCTAGCACACTCAAGAACCAACTTATAACATTGCACTATAGAAGGAAAACCAGCTACATGTGCCAACCCTGATTCAAACATCCTTTTAGCCAACAAAGGAGGGTTCTATGCTGCCATTCTAGCCTTGAATTCTTCATAATCCCATAGCCCAACATTCGTTTCAGTCACTTCTGACCAGATAGAAGTAATCTTTCCTTTTGGGATCTTACTCCTGATTTCCATCTTGATCCTTTTTGCCTCAGAAACAAAAGACCCCTCCATATCACTCTTAGCTTTTCTAGTTGCTACCTCACTCGACTCAGCCTGCATTTGACAAAGAAACCATAATAAAAACCACATGAAACCAAGGTTAATCAATCAAAATCATCATTAAAATGAATACCAAATAAGCAAGGTGCCATTAGTTCTCATATAAAATGATCATATCTAAGTTCAGGTTTCAGGTCCACCCATAGAATCCAAGCTAGGAAGGAATTTTAGAAAATTCCCAGCCAGACAGATTCCAGTGGGATAAACATGACAACATCTATTAGTAACTTAATCTAATCATTATCAACCAAGAAACAACATATGAGATCTCAAAATAGCTCAAATTAATCATAAAATGCATAATCATTCGTTAACAAGTCATGCTATTTCATAATCCTTCATTTTCCACCAAGTTCCAAGAAAATCCGCATGAGACAAATTTTTGCAGACGAAGCGATAGTCTACAGATTTTGGAAAAAAAAAAAAGGAACAAAGGAATTTCAGGAAAATCTAGATGAGACAAAAATCCATGGGGAAGATGAAACTTCGGAAAACATGCAAATTTTGGGAAAATCGAGAGAAAATGGGAAGTCGACAAAATCTGGCCGAAGAGGAATTCCACGAAGATCCTAAAACATCATATACCATCATTTTCTTGCAACCTCACCCACTCAAATTGATCAAATGATCACAAATTTGAGAACCCTGGGTAGGGAAACCCTCCAACTTGAACATTCTATAGATATTCCTTGAAATATAGGCTCACTCGAAAGCAAATTGAGATGAAATGACGATGCCCTAGGCATGAAACCTTAAATTTTGACCATCAATGCACAAAGCAAGCTTGGACTCAAGTAACTGGACTGCTAGGTTCTCACAAAGGTTATTTACGGCTCACAAGCAAGATACCTCATAATGCAAATGAATGAACGAGCTTAGAACTTACTTGGGAGACCATAATTAAAGCAATATCAAGCAACCCTATCATCAGACGCTCAAAGACACAGAAATTTGAACCCTGGACATATCTATAATGCTAATGACCATTTACATTCATCAATCAAAAGAGAGGCAATGTGTACATACCATTTGATGAAATGGAAATTGATTATGGCAACAACAAACAACAATTTGAACACCCAAGCAAGCTTTAACCACTATGATGCCCAAGAAATGATCACTAAATCCATAATTCAGAGGTAAGGAAAACCAAACTCAGCCAAGCATCACCGGATTGAACAAATCCAAATCAATAGAACACAAATCACAAAGTATAATGGCAAGAAAAATCACCAAAAATCAATTAAATATACCCTCACAACCAGTACGAATGAGCATTAATGTCACCAACAAGACAAGCAAGAAAATTTCAGAAACCCGATGTCAAAATGGAATTTAGGAAAATCTAGTCCAAGTGGATTTCTGTAAAGAACCAAATTTTTTGAACCACAATGTTTTTCCAGAGCTTGAGTGGGATCTAGGAAAATCCAGATGAAGTGGAAAATCCTGAACTAAGGTAAAAACCTGAACCTTGCTCAAAACTCAAGATTTTCAAAGCGCAACTTAGGGGAGTCACCCAAGAAAGCAAGATAAATCCTCATAATCAAAGGGCAAAAACACCAAAAATCAAAGTGAAAGAGGGTCCCTGCTTTCAACGGGGCATGTGTGAAAAACTGCACAACACCTACCATGTGATATGCTATAATGGGTATCACATATTAAAAATATTATGGAAAAAGAGAGGACTCCATTATAGAAAATCCAATTTAGACTACATATCAAATGGTGGTGGATGGGAAGGATTTTTACCTTTGTGAGGTGATGAAAGAGAAGCGAATAAAAAATCTCCTAAAAATTAAAACCTCCCAGTAGAAATTATAGTACAATACATTGCTAATATGTCTAGTACTCTACTTCTTAAATGAATTTCCCACATTCAAAGGTAAAGTGTGGTAGAAAAACCTACTTGTAGCGGAATAAATCAAGCTCCACACTCTACAATTTAAATACAAAGAAACATACACCACCACATTTTGGGGCTTCTTCAAAATCTTCCAACAATAACAAGAGGCCAAGGAATGAATCCCATATGAATCTATCAAGCAGTATATAAACACCATCACTTTTTTGGTGGATAAAGATTACACTTATATACAAGAAGTGTATCCAAGAATAATATAGATTACCAATCTCCCCTATGAGGTTTCATATTAGAAAGTAGATGCATATGCTACCAAAATTATTAGTAATCCAAAGTACCTAAATGCAAAGAGATTTAGGACATACATATAGAATATGGACCTAATACATAAGAATGCAAAGAATAAGTTTGAAAAGAATAAGGAACAACTTCATAAGTGATAGGGAGTCCTACAAAAAGAGCCAACACACCCCTTATCCTTCACACTACTTCCAGGAACTAGCACACCAATAGAAAGAAGGTCTGGAAGGCTACACAAAGCAAATAGTGCACAATCTAAGGTACCCACTTCATCCTCAAAGATAGTAACCATCCCAAATGTTAAAGAGGTCTTAGAAACACTACTACAAATGAGTGAAAAAGAAGAAAGATTAAAATTAGTGACCTAAACAACCAACAAAAGAAATATAATTCAAATTTCTAGAGAAGAAGAGGAGGATGAAGAAGAAGTTGAGGAAGTACAAAATCCTCTGCAAAAAAAGAATAAGGAGTACATGGTGGAAATTTAACATCAAGAGGCTTCAAAACCACCACAACAAGCAATCAACATCATTACGACAATAAATACTATTATATACCAAAGGATGTTACCATAGGTCCTAAATATGTATGAAGAGGTAACTATGGAGAATAAAGAGAGGATAATACAATTTTTAAAGTAAAATACATTAGAAGGTTAGAAAAGACCCTAGAATAATCAATTAAAGGCTTCTTGGAGCCAATAATTTTTGTACTATGAGAAAAGAGAAAAATACTTGAAGAAAAAAGAAGAAATAAGAGATAAGGAAATAAAAGAGGTAGGAACTGACCTCATAGTAGAGTAGAAGGAGAAGCTAGCAAAGTCCCAAGCCAAGTATGCTGGAACACATTTACTATTGCACCAAAATATTGACTTGTTAACACTTGATACAAATTGTAGAGATAAGTGGATCCATAGGAGGTCATTAGTCCATCTCTCAAATCCAAAGGAAGATGTTGGAGATTAGTCCAACAATCCCCCCTTAGCATCACCCTAGGGAATTCAAACCCACAACCCAACTCTAATACCATTTTTGGGACATGTTTTCCATTATGCGAAAAGATCAACCTACTAGTGGTTGATACAAGTACCACATATAAGCAAATCCACAAGAGGTGGTTAGTCCATGTGCCAAATCCTAAGGGAGATGCTAACAATTTTTCCAACAAGATTCTTTTGAACATCACTTTGAGGATACTTATTTATGTTTAGAGGAGATATATTTATCTTTAGATTATGTTCTACAATCATTTCTATGAGATTCTATATTTTCCTCTTCATCAGTGTAGCCTAGAATTCATGTTTGGAGTGTGAAAGTTTTCAGTATCAATATGGAGACACTTGAGAAGAATTCAGAGACATCACCCATCATCCTTCTTCCATCATCATCCTTTTAGGAATGAAAATACATCTTGCATACCATCTTGGTTATGTTTTTCCTAAGGGGAGGAATGGTGTTTAGTGAGATTGGATCATCTTCAACATTCAATGTCAACCATATACCATCATTGCAAGAGACTCTACATTGACCGGGGGTTGCATTGTCTCTCTTCTTCTCTCTTATTGGGGGGTCTTTTCCTTCCATGGGGTTTTGTCTTTCTCATTCTTCAATGAGAGAATTTTGTTTTCATTTCTTTTGGGGAGGAGTTTTGTCGCACTAGGTTTTCTCCTTTTCTTTGTTTGTGAAAGATAACATTTATACATGGGTACCTAACATGGCCTTGTATTTGAGACCCATCTTTGCATCATTTTCATTTTTTTTCCTCCCTAAGTTGTACTTAAGGCCTATGTGTTGGTGTGAATTTTAAGTGTTATACCTAGCAAGTTCACCTAGTAGGTCCTATTCACATGTTAAGTTTACTTAGGTTGTAGGAATATTTCTTGAAGACTTAATTGGCATTAGATCTTATCTTATCTTGTCATTTAATTCTTGTTTCTTAGGTCATTTAATTTTTGTTGTCTCATGACATAAGATTAAGAAACTTCTCATAATATTGTCTAATCCTATGTCTCAACTTGGCTATACAGCCAAGGGGTTCTCATGTGTAAATCAACACTCATAATCCAATCATACGAATCTATCATTTGCACCCTTTGATAGAATAACATTATTCTCTTATAGCTCATCTCTCTTGTACTTTCATACAAGTTCCTATATCTTGGGTGACTATAATCTTTAGCCAAATTTTGCATGATGTAAATTATTTTATACTAACTCTTACACACATAGGAATAAATCAACCTAGAATAATTGATTTAGGGACACAAGAGTGATATCTAAACAGCAAGGTCTAGGAAAAAAACTAAATGCAAAAGGATAAGGTACCTAGCTCTAGTTATAATGATGATTTATAATTTTTTTGTAGACATTGAAATAAACCTACCTTGGGATTGAAAAAAAATTCTCTTTATATGCACTTTACCTTGAAATTACAATATTTTACTAGCACTATGAAGGTTTAAATATATGGGTATGGGTTGTTTCTTTAGGAAGAAGTTTGATTTATTTCCTATGAATCTAATCTAAGAGAGTGCATGCTTATACTTTCTAATTTACTTGATTCTTTGTGCTTTGTTGAATGTCAAGGATTGGTGGTGTATAGAAACAATTAAGTAAGAATTCCAGATTATAAGGTGTAGTAACATAAATAATACACCCCACCTTGGAGGAATGGGGCACAGGGATAGGGTTCCTATTTCACACTTGCTACACTCAATGACACCTTAGAGATCTCAATCCAATGAAGAATGGAGGAAGAGGTTTTACAATAAGGTATCTTAGGGAATGTTTAGAGATAAATGAGGGGTTCACCAACAAGTTTACACTTGGAAAAGACAATGAAATGCAAAACCCTAATATGATGCAAACTTGATTTAAATGACCCAGAAATGCAAATGAAACTAAAAAAAAGCTACATAGTAGAATGTGTGCACCTAAAAAATCTAAAGATGACTAGAAAGACCTCTAAAATGCTAGAAATTCTAACTTTTGACCTAGTGGGACTCATTCGCCATTCTAGGAGGATCACTCCCAATTCTAGATTTTTACATAGGAGTGGGTTTCAGACAAAAGGGTATCTGAATCTACAAAGATTTCTTAAAAACACCTATAGTGGGACTTATTTTCCACTTGTGTCGAATGAGTCTAGTTTGGATTTTTTGGAACTTCAAAGTTCTGATCTGCACCTCTCATTTTGCTCAATCTACTTCTCTAGGTTTCCTAATCCAAAACTCTGATTTCGGGGTTGTAGAAGACATTTTAGTGAGGATTATGACCTTGCAAATGGGGAGACAACTCCAACAAGCTTGTAACCTAATCTTCAATGATCCTTCAAGTCTTCAAAGCACCTAGATCTACAATTACACAAAGAAAGAGAGAAAAAGTGTGTATTGTTAGGGAATAGGGGTTTGCCTTGGTCAAACCCCTTGTAGGTAATTAAACCAAAAGATGAGACAATGAAATGAAAGAAATGAAACATGAAACAAAGAACATGAATCATGGACAATAATACCTTGAATGATGCCTTGTAAATGATGTCTTGTAAATTTTCAACTCAACATGAAATGACCATAAAGGATGTAGATCTTGATCTTGACAATAGGTGTAGAACAATGCTTGATCTTGGATCCTCAATGCTACATCACAACACTAGCTCAATAACATATTTGATGCTTGATATGCTTGACATGATGATGGATCTTGAATTGTTGCAATAATTGATGAAGAATCTTGCCTTTGAATGTCTTAGAAATTATCTTGAATGCTCTCTAGATGATCTTGTGAAGTCTTGGAATCCTTAATTCTTGAGTACTTGACTTCATATCATGAATTCTTGTGTTTTTTTATGTGAAATAAGAATTTGAAAGCTTTCTTATATAGGCCATACACTCAAATGACCGTTTATTGGATCCCCAAGGCTAACATAAAAGAAATTTGAACTTAAAACCCAATTTTTCCTGCTCAAACCTCAAAAATAGGCCAAATGGGACTCATTCACCTAAAGTGACAAATGGGTTCCACAGGGCCTATTTTGACTGCTAAAGCATAGGGGAGGGTGTAAATTAAGTTTATTTGTTGATCTTGTCGGGTTTTTGATTGAAATATGTCTCGGGATGCATAATATGGGGTCATAGGGGCCTATTAATGATGATATAAAAGTCATAAATGCAAGGGAACCCAAAATCCAATGTGAAAGTGTAAATAAATACTTTTTACAATACTAAATTAAGGCAAAAATAGGTCTATTTAGCTAAAAAGGGCCCTAAATCCAATGTGAATGTGTAGAACACATTACAACACTAGATTAGGTCTACTTAATTTACAAGACTCCTAAATTTAATGTGAAGGTGTTAATAAATACATTTTACAACATTAAATTAAGGAAAAGTTAAGTTTATTTAGCTTAGAAGGGTCCAAAACCTAATGTGGATGTGTAAAACACATCACAACACTAGATCAAGGCTATATCAAGTCCACTTTATCATTAATTATTCCCAAATCAATCAAGAAATAGGCCTACCATTTTTTCATCATTACATAAGGGTCATTTTATCTTAGGTCAACTCTCTTTATTGGATTATCTTTTATGATTATGGAAATTGTTGAGCATAGTAATTTTCAAAAATGCAAATAATATAAATGATAGTGTATATTTTGATTCTTTTTAATGCGCCAATTAAAGTTTTCCTGCAATGATATTCTCCTTGAAATGCTAGGATGATTGGATATAAGAAGATGATATATGAATGCAATTGAATACCTTTAATTATAAGAACATAACAATACATCATAAAAACATCTGTTAAGTTGACTCATATTAGTTAGTGAAATGAGTGAGATTCAATTAAATTTAAAATTAATTTGTGAAAATTTGAGATTAGATCTAATGGTTGTGAGATTTCTCAAAAATTTGTAAGATTGACTAGGATCAAATTGTGATAAAATTGAGATGAAAATGAAATATTAAAAAATGAGTCCATGAACATGAAATATAATAAAATACAAACAATTCAATTTTCAATGCTAACTTTATCAGAATCGACACCAGTCTCATTAAATATTCAAAATATGTTATACCACTTTTAACTCTTTGTCGACTGCCTATGTATGAACGTGTCAAAGGCTTTTACTTTCTTAGGTAGTTTCCAGATTGTCATCTCCATGAATGATGACAGGAAGCAATTCCTTCGAGGAAACTATAATTTTTTTGCTTTATTTCATTTGGGTGCGCGTACTTTTTAAGGTCGATTCAGCTTTTGGTTTTACTTCCGCACACAGTTCTAACAAAATAAAATCTAACATCAACCAATGTGCTTCCCTTTCCGACTAACAATGTGGGGTCGACTATCTTGTCATTACTTATATTTGACAAATTAAGCCTGCTCTTACTCTCATTATCAATCAACTTTTGCACCTGCGAGTGCACTCATATTTATATATTTATTTTTTATTTTGATATTTTATCTTCTTATCTCAATGGAAGTAGCCTCATTAGAACAGACGAAAAGGGTTTTTTTCAAGATCCATGATACTAAGGATGGTTGGTATAATGGGTTTAATACAGTTGAATAAAAGCAATCGACAAAGATTTCATCCAAGGCATGAAAATAATTTTATGAATGATAAGATGGATGTGATGGTGAAGCTATTCAACTACAGATCCAATCAAAAGATTGAAAAGACATTTGGTAGATTAAAAAAGTGCAGTCAAACACAAGAAAATAATGGTTCATAAATGAGCACAACAAAAAAATTCACCTTACAATATTATAATTCTTCTTAAGGTAAAATATTAATTTCTCTTCAACTCTCTAACATGAAATGTGAAGTGCAATCAAATACATGATTATGATTAGAAGAAAATAATGGTTCATAAATGAGTGCAAAAAAAAAATCCACTTAGGATATAATTCTTCTTTATAAGTTAAAATATTAATCCCTTTCCAACTCTCAATTAAAAAATGTGAAGTGTGTGAAATTATTTTTGTGCTTGAAATGATGAAGAATTTATTTTTAAATAGTCAATTATGGAAACTTGTTTTTATAAGAAAAACGATAAAAAATTATGTTGTTTTGTAAAGATAAGGACACTTCTAAGATTATAGTTCAAGGGTTTGTGAAAAGAGAAATGTTTATTTTTTATATTATTCCCTCTTAACACCCTGCTCTTAAAATAATTGTTGAAAACTTATGTTCATTATGATATGAATGTTTTGATCATTTAGACCTTACATACTCAACTACATTTTAAGTTATGAAAGATGGTGCTTCGACATTGGCTTTATAATGGTTTTAGCTCTAATCTTTGATCTTCCTTTGGTATCCTATGAGCTTGAAATTTGATATAAGGTTTTAAATCTCTATGGGCTTTTTCTATGTAGTGCTTTATTCAAATTGTCTTGGCATACTGACATGCCTCATGTTCTATATTGGGCTAGTAATAACCTATTCTTACAAATTGCTTAGCTAAGATCACACCACTAGTTTCATCATAAGAATATTTAAGTTTAATATTAGCCTCTCATATATTTAGATACCACAATAAGAACCATCAAAGAATCTTCAACACAATGTACTACCAAGGATAGTGAAATGAGATGTATTTTGAATGATTTTTTTTTGTTGGGTGCAAGAGAGGTTTACTAGGAAGGGTTTATCATAAAGATAGGTATAGATATCATGGTACTGGGTTTGATTTGGACCAACAAGCTCACCTACAATTTCAAACTCAAGAGCATCATATGCAGGAATGAGTAAGCATTCCACTAGAAGTTCTCACAACATTAACTGTTTGGATGCATGTCTAAGATAGATCCAATAGTTTCCATGACATTAGTTACTCTATTGTTAGGATGATAAACTTACTCAAATTGGATGTTGGTGAAATACAATTTGAAACCATCACCTATACATTTGAGGGAGCAATTTTTTATCCTTTTTTTTTTAAATTATCTTTGACCTATTTCACGATCAACTATTAATCCCCATAGATGTAAGGATATGCTATATTTTCCATTGAATAGTCATTTTAAGTCATGCAAGGAGGGCTTCATATTCAATAATGTCTTTTATACATGTGAAGCTTAATCTATATTATTTTTCAATGATATCTCCTTGTGGTGTAACAAATAGAATGTTAGTGCATGCTCCATTACTAGCATAAGAACCATCAAAATATTGTTTTCATGTAGAGGACTCCTTATTGTGAATATATATTTATTAGGAAATTCAAAAACTAATGGATGATCATTTATAAGTGGTTCCTCAACTAGTTTATCTACAACAACTTTCCCCTTAATTTCTTTTGTTTACATATTCAATATCATACTCACTTAAAATCATGATTCATTTAACCATTCATCCTATAAGAGCAGCTCTAGATAATAGATATTTTAGTGGACCAATCTTGGAGATGAGAAATGATGTATGAGTGAGCATGTAATGTCTTACTTTTTGGGAACAAAAGATAATTACTAGAAATGCTTGTTCCATGGTTGTATAATTAAGCTCATAACCCACTAATGTTTGGCTAATGTAATATACAGATCAAGTTCACAACCTATAATGTCCCCATTTTTTAGCTATTTTGATTTTGCAATATCTTCTCTAGCTCTTGTTATGATTGAAACAAATTGGTATTTGATGAGGGGAACACCAAGGTTCTTGGAGCATGCAAGTTGTGTTTTGAAGGGATTTTTATTTTTGGCAGTGAGCTTAGTTGGCCTTGAGAACTCTTATGACACTTTCTAAAGTGAATTCTAACTTCTGGCATTTTTTCCAAGATTCTTGGAGAGAGCATTTATTTTTAGAAAGTCACCCGGTTGACCTCAATAATCATTATTCTTTATTAGTATCATTCCAATAAAGTGAAATTTTGATTTCAATATTGTTTGATAGTTTCCATAACTTAGGTGAATTATTGAGCTTTAATTTAATTATTTCACTAAGATTTCTTAATTTTATAAAATAATTTAAAAATCAATTTAGTGTAATAGTTCGTTGGGAAGGAAATTAATTTTTTTTTAAACTGGATGCTTGAAAAAGGAACTTGCTATGATAGGGATAATGGAAGGATTGATCAAGAGGGGAAACAATATAAGGGTTAGATCAAATCACAAACCAAGACCCAATTAATCAAATTAAATCCATTACCAATGAAGTCATTAGCTATAATGAAATGAAAGTAAACAAGAAATGAAAGCATAAACCAACTTTAAACCTACTTTTTATCTCACCCAAAGATGCTAACCCTTACTCCATTATCGACAATGTGAGATTATTCTTTGAAATATGTGGATCACTCATGCTTAGCATAAGGGTGATCCCACAATACTGGTTTACAATTTTTGGCCAAATTGGACACTAAAATATTTTTTCTAACTAAATCTTCACTTTCAAGCACCTATAGCAGGTAAATCGTGAGGAATTCGAAGATGATGCAAACTAGTGATTTGTGACATTTTGTCTATAAATTCTAAATATATTTTTTTCAAAATTTTTTGAATCAGATTACACTTCTTTTTCCATCTCCTTCAAAAACTATTTTTTTTTAGTAAACAGCATTTTTAAGGAGTGACGCTCACCATATCACGCATAACTTTTTTGTCATGAAGGATAAAATTCTATTTTTTTTCAAATTTAGATTTGTAACTATGATATTTGGTGCTTCCAATTGGTTTCATAGTGTTAAATTATTGAATATTTTTTCCTTAATGAAGTTTCAAAGTCAAACCAATTACAATTCAGATATAGGCAAACCATATAACGTGTAACTCTTTTTGTATGCATCAAAATTCTCTTTTTTTTTTTTGGGATCAAGGACTTCAATATCTAGTGCACTCATATTTTTCAAAATAAATTTGATGATATGCTATTTTTCCACATGTACAAAACAAAGAACTTGATTTTCAGTGAAAAACCTATGCTTAATAAAACTAAAAGAACAAATACATAATAAAATCAAAACATATTAAAATTATATTCATTAGATAGCTCATTCTGAGGACTACCATTATCTAGTTGGGTCTGTGAAGTCTCCTCCATTTTCATCCTCAACCTAAGCTTCAAAGTGCAAAATTTTAGACCTTTTTGGTGCCTGATGGGAAGAAAGGGGAAAAGGGGGCTTCGAGCGAACTAGGGGGTTCGCTCGAACCCCCTTTCCACAAGCCTTCACTTTTGGATTTTTGTCGGGAATGGTGGGCCCCATCATTAAATGGGTTTGATCGTACGGAGGTTCTATCGAACCTCCTTTGGGTTCACTCAAAGCAAAATTTCATTCAAATCCTGAAAAGCCAAAACTTTTTACATGTGGGGTAATTTTTTGCAAGTTTTCCTTCCTCAATAGAATTGTAAACCACTTTTGTGAGTTTACCCATAACCTAATTGTGCAAAATATTGAAATATCGATCGCTATGGAGGCTAAATTTCTATGAATCTCAATTATAAATCAATTGCAAATATGAGGGAGAGTTCTCAATTGTGAATTTGAGAGAGGTCCTTTGAATGAAAGATGAAGGTTTTTTTTATAGATCTCAAGATATTTGATCAATGATTGAGAATGAAAGTTCAAATAAGTGGTTGGGAGTGAATGAAGGATGGAAAGGCCATTCATGTTGATGAAGAGTTCAATTAACTGAAGCTCCTTCCTAAATTTTAGGGAAATATTTTAAGATTTTTTTGGAGAGAAGGTATTTGAATTTAAATTTGGAATATTCTTTTTTGAGAGTGAATGTGCAACTAAATGAATTAAATAATTCATTTGATTGTGGAAGAAAAATAGCTAATTAAATAATTAGAAAATTATTTAATTATGAGAGGTAAGAATAAATAATGGAGGGAAAATGATGAATTAATCAAATAATTAAAATTATTTATTTAATAGGGGAAAATAGGTCCGTTTAATCAAATAATTGAAAATTATTTAATGAAAGGTTATAAAGGGGATGATGAGTGATAATGATGAATTAGAGGAATGCATGATACATTAGACATTTTTAGGTGTCTACATTTTTCCCCTCTTTGAGACAATGAATCTATTACAATGTGTCAAAGACATACTATTGATTTGGAAAATTTAGGTAATAATGGTGCCTCATTGTGCCCCAATGGATGGAGTGATGGGAGGATGCTAGGTTTCCCCCTCAAGAGATCATTTGGAAAAAAATTCTAGTTGGGTTCACAATAGGAAGACGAGATAGGTTCAATCAAGAAGGGGATGAAAATCGAGTCTAGGTTAGCAAGGAAATCGATCACAAAGATTAAGGAATGATGGTAATGAGATGTTGGGGGGATGGGAGGAATGTAGGATTTTGGAGTCTATATATAGGCCCTTGGGGGTCATTTTCATACTCCTAGTTTAGAAATTTTCAAAGTTGTTGCAAAGATGGTTGGTGTTCTTGTCATGTTATTCACTGTGCAAATTGAGTACAACAGTTCTAGAAGCCAATTGGAGGAATTCCATTAGTATGTATCGAACTATTTCATGCTTAGACATCAATTTGGTCACAATAAATGCCAGGTTTAGAGAGTCAATCAAATCTGTCGACCTATGATTGACACTTTTGAAACCCAACATGATGCATTTGGAACCCAACGTGATGTGTTTGACATGTCGTGGCACTTTTGATTTTTAGTTCACATTTGACTATTATGAAGTGGAACTTTTAAAAAATGGATTGCGAATGATTTGAATATCACAATGCATTTGAAAAATGAGTCACAAGTAATTGTGATAAACCAAAGTTTTTAAAAAAAGGTTTCAAATGATATAGAGAGCTACAAATTAAGTATTTTTTAAGTTTTTGACAAAATGACATCGTGGGAATTATGTTTGTGGGTTGTATTAGATCCTATATTATCATAGGATATTCCACCTAAAATTTTGAAATATATTACATATCTTAGTGAGATGGATGTTGAGTTCTTTGGAGATGTTGGATTGTTTCAAGTTGAATTTATCACTACCATTATTAAGAGGTGGCACAATGAGACCTCATTAGTCAGATTTATAACTAGAGAGGTTTCCTTCACCCTCAAGTATGTTTGGGGGATCTTGAGGACCCCAATTTAGGGAGATTGAGATGTCTATGATACATAATCTGGTGTGGAGGCTCTACAGTGAGTCTTACACAATGATGAGCTTAGGATTGAGGATGGGGAGATAGATCTAAGATTAGGAGTAGGGGTGTATGATGATCTCATTTTGGTGTCCAAAGGCCTAATTTTTGAAGTGATTTTTCTTGATCAATGATCTTAGGGATTTTTAGTTTGATGGAGACATTCCTTAGAGATGATGATGATAAATGCCATCATCTATGCTTGGGGTCCATGTGTATTAGCATACCTTTATTGTGATATTCAATGTGTGGTGTATAGATCACCTACGAGTTTATCATCTGGGGTGACATTTCTTCATGTATGTGCATGGGAGCATATCGATATCATGTGACCAATGGGATATGTTGCTCAAGTCACAAGATATTTGTATGTGTATCAATATGATCCATTGTTGACTCAATGACAGTTAGGGGATTTATATTTTTAGAGGAGGATAATTGATGACATGGATAATTTCATCTGGAGGACATGGATATAGTGTGAGCCCTAGGCTAATGGTGATGGACATGTTGCCTACTGCAAACAAGCTCGATGGCTCATCCAATGAACTCCTCACATTTTGGAGAGATATCTTCTTGAAAAATTCAAGAGATGGAGGTCTAAAAATAATTTGCATAACTCATTTTTATAATAATTTTATCTTTCACTTGTTCAAGTAAGATAATGTTTTCACCTAATTTATGACAATAGTTCTCTTTATAATTTGACCCTGCATTTATTTTCCCACTAGTTAAATCTATTTCAAATATTATTGACTCCAATGTCATTACAATAGCTTGTTGATGCATTTATTGTATTTATATTTTAGTATTTTTTCTAATGTTTTATGCTCTTTTCTATTATGTTTTGTTTTCCCTAATAATTTTTATCCGATATCACAAGGATGACTCAAAATCGATAGAGGAGTTTGAGGGTGGTATTATTTCCATTCTCTTCAATGAGAATATCATCATGAGTTTCATTAGATGAATGAGGCATTTGAAGTTCTCAGGGGTTTAAATTTTTTAGAAATAACAAACTAATAAATAAACATAAATATAAATCCAAATTCTTTCAATTTGATTGAAATTGATAAAACTTGTTCAATGAACTTACCTCTTGCATGTTGTCTCGGCATGATTATTTCAATGGAGTTTCTCTAAATTGCTCAAAATATGCTTGCAAGGTAACATAGTCATGCTATAGTGAAAATAGAAAAAAATGTTAACAACCCTCTCATTTTTATGGGAGATAAAACATGAGCATAGTTAGGATTTGTAGAAATTGATCCTTGGACTTATCACTACTAAATAACATCATAATGCTATATTTTTATAATGTAGACATGTAATTGATTATTTCAACACAAAAATATTTTTTAGTCACTTTTTGGCCCCTCATCTTCATGCATATACCATGTTTACCAAATAGAAAGTCTATAAATAAGAAATTATATTATATTATGCATAAAATAATATAGAAATTTTATTTGTAGAATGAATTTGATACCACTTATATATATTTCCATATTTAAAGGTGTATATGATGTAACTGTATTAATAAATACAAGTAAATAGTTTTTCTCTCAAACTTGTAAGTTCATATGCATAGATAGTTTTATAAATGCATGCACATATTTATATAGACACATGTACTCTTATATATAGATATATAGTTATTTACACATATATAGTTGTAATGTGGTAAATACAAAATTTTACACACACACACACACACAAACACACACACACACACACATCTCTCTATACACATAAATATAGCTCTAAATTTTCATAGAGAATTGTATATAATGGTGAAACCCTCAACAAAAAACTATCAACAATTTTATAAAAAAACAAGCCCTTACCATAAAGAAACCCTCAAAATGCATTTTCACCTGTGGAAAAGGGCATTCTAGGAAGCATGGAAACTACTATTTACAAATTCCTTTACAAATTTGCAAGCTCAAGAAGATAATAAATTTGTCCATAAAAGTTATTTTTTATCATCTAATGAATACCATCATTATATGAGAGTATTTAGGGTCAAGAGAAGTCTTGGTCTCCATCAAAACCCAAGTTGACTTATTGAATGGACCATATATGATCAACATTGAACTAGGAGCATAGTTTGGTATGGTATTTTTCCATCACCTTCACCCTATGGAGCATGGACATCCAATCCATTAGGTTTTCAATCTTCAAGATCATTTATTTTTGCATTGTATTCCTCTTTCAAGAAAAATAGATTGGGATATAGGTCAAATGGGGAGAGTATGCATCTCATCTATGAGGATAATCTTATAGCACAATGCAATCAAGATATCAAAGGTGTTGCCTCATTAATAATGAATATAATTAGAAGTAGGTGAAAAAGAAAATAAATAAAAATAGGTATGGATATATAGTTGTAGTCAAATGATATTTTTACCTAAAAGATAGTTCATTTATGGTAAATCGCTATGAAAAATGCACCACATTTACAATAGAGGAAACTACACATGCAATTCTAGAAGTAGCAATTAGAGGCATTAGATGTAACAAATAAATTGCTTTTGCATGGAGGACACTATGAGGGCATTGAACAACACATCTCTATATGGAGGAAACTATGAAGGTGTTGATGAAGAGAGGGTTTTTGGTCATAAGAGAATGAAGATAACATGAAATAATCTTACAAATTTGGTTTAGGGTAAGCATGGACATTGAAATAAAATAGTGGCACTAATTTAATGGACATGAAAATCTAGAAAAATGACTTAAATTTTTGTATAATATTACATTTATAAAATTCTAATAAGGGTATTTAAAATCTAGTGTCATGTGATAAATTCAAGGGATACTCATGTATAAGTCCATTTATGTACATTTTAAAGTGCCAATTATTGGATTTCTAAAATAAAAAATTGGTTGTAGTGCATGATTAATAGGGTCATCTATGCACAAATTTTGGTTGGAACATTTTAATGACCACATAAGGACCTACATCCACATAACCAATCATCAAAAAATCCTCATTATTACCTAGAATCCTAAAAAATAGTTTTAAACTCTTAACTCACACACAAAAGCATGCTAAAAATATTGGGAAAATTCAGCATATCATTTAAGAGCTTGAAGTATAAAAACTTAGGGTGCATGGATTCTAAATCCTCTACCATAACTAAAACAATCTAATTGAACAACACCTCAATCATTACATACTAAGAACCAAAATCTAATATATTATTTAAAATATATATATATATATAACAAAAAAATATATATTTACACCGAAGGTGTTCCCTATATGAAGTGAACAAATTAATTTTGAAAATCAATGGTTGAAAATTGTAGAGAAGGATTCCAAGACCATTGAAGTGATCTTAATTGTCATATTTTCTAAAATATAAAAAAAATATAATATATAATTAAAGAAAAAACAACTGGATTCTTATCCAGTTTGAGCTTTAAATTAAGAAAATATAGGATAAGAATTTTTTCTTTTTGTTTAAACTTTTTAAACTTAGATTTTTAGATAAATCTTAATTAGCTTTTAATAAATATATATATTTTTCAAATAATAATGTTAATAGTAATAAACCAATAAAATACAAATTAACAATTTTAATATAATAATTTTATATTTAATTTGAAAGACATTTTAGTTTTTAAAATTTAATTTATTTAATATATTTAAATTTTTTTATTTGTTAATGTACAGGAGGGGTACTCACTTCTGAAGACCCTAGGTCATAGGAGAGTCTAGAACAATAGCCTAACCTAATCTACCTCAAGCTAATAGAATGTTTCAGGAGAGTAAGAAGAATAAAGGTTGAAAGGAAGAATAACTGGGTTGTTTCTATCCTTTTACGAGCTCAAATGTTTCAGTAAGTTAGGTGAGCAAGTTTCCATAGTCTAGATTGCAACTTAGAAAGATCATTGCCAAGGGACTATAATGTGAGAAATGGGCATCAACACGATGCACTAACATCTTAGTGGGGCATTGACATTCGTATAGACAAAAAGTGTAAGATATAATCAAAAGCTATAGGAAACTAACTAAAGACCTAACTGGAAAAGTTTGATGTAATGAAAAAAATAATAATAGAAAAATAACATAATATTGAGAAGAGAACTAAGACTAAATCTAATTATGAAACAACAAAGAAGGGTGAAGAAAGCGCACCTTCCTACCCATGAGTTGATATCTTCAAGATCTTCACCTCAAGGAGAACCTGCACATAGAAGATGGGAAAATGTTGGAGTTGTGTTTAGAGGACTAGCACAGTCAGTCCCCCATTTTGGTGTTTCCACCTCCATGAATAACCAAATAGAAATGACTGTAGAAATATGATAAATAAATATATTGAAAGAGAATACCAAGAAATACATTGAACGACAATATGCTACAATAATAAAATGATAATGCAAAGTAATGGGAGATTGAGTGATATCACTTTCAATGAAGTGAACTCAATGAAAATGGGAGAAGGAGCAAGCATGCAAGCCTTGAAAGACCAACATTGCCTCAACTCTGAAGAGAGTGAACCAACCAAGTATCAATTTGTAGATTCAATAGAGGTGGTGGAGCTTGTAGGAGCTGAAAGTCAGTGTAGAAGTGTGTAGATGGTGATAATGATTAAGAATGTGGAGAAGATGAGTTCAATGGAAAATATATCAATTTGAAAGAAAAATAGAAGCAAAGGAGCCATTTTAAGTTGGTCCAAAGGGAAGGAGACACTGCACTTCACGTCCAATGGAGGAGTGTAACACCTCTATAGATTCTAGAGGTGAGAAGATTTCTTGTCAGGATGCCAACACTTTGTGTAGACATTTGTGCATTGCGCTAGTGTCCCCAGTAGAATATCCCCCACTGACACATACGACAATTTCCAAGTGGATAGGGAAAGGTGGTAGAAATAACAATTGCATTATCAGATTTAATTATCTAAGGTAGGAGGTAGTTTAAATGGAGAATTTGCAAGGGGGTGTAAATTCACGCCAATACAATAATATTGAGTTTATGTTAATATTGATTGTAATATATTAAATATATTTTTTAGGTACATATTTTATTAATATTTCAATTCTAATAAAATAAAAAAATAGTTTTAATTTTGTATTTAATCATTTATTAACTTAATAAGTAACTTATTATTTCTTATTATTATTATTATTTTTTTGTTAATATTTGGATTTTGATATAACTTGACTTTCCATTTAGTTTATTTTATTTTAGTTTTAAATTTTGACTTAAGCTTGAAATTTATTTTATTATTTGTCTTTTTTATGAAATTAAAAATTATTATAATTAATTTAATTTATAACTAGTAGTTTCGTGTAGTAACACACAACAATGAGCCGATAGGTGGGGATGAACATCAAAGGTAGGAGACATGCAAACACTAAGGGTGGAAAAATTCAATGTATCCCAAAGTAGATGCAAAGAAGAAAGCGACATAGTGGAACATTGCCTGTAGTGGTGGAGAATGTGTCTCGGCTATGTGCACATATGTATGTATACCATAACAGATACATAATTTTTGTATAGAACATTGTACAATAGGGCATGCAACGAACAAGTTGAAGATGAAATAACATAGTGCAAGCTAGAGACCGATGGTAAGGAATATGTTACAAAGAGAAAGATAAACTATAAAACACTAACAGACATATGGGAAGATGTAGACTATTTTATAGCACCAAATGAAGGATGAAGTAGTATATTAACATAAATTGTATAAGAAAAGTTATTTTAGTGCAGTATGCATCAAATGCATATCTAGCAATTTGGTAGTTGTAAATATAAAACATGGTGCAAAAGTTAAAAATTTAGAAATTAAGAAACATGCAAATTCATAAATACTTTCTCCAATAGTGATCCATCAACAACAACTGAATCACTACTCTATAATATTAACTAATATGTTATGCATTTGCAAAATGATAGCCATATAACCCAACCATAAATGAAACAATATTTCTTTTAATAAATAATATTGTCTTCTATCAACAGGACCTTATCAAAAATTGGAACAACATAGCATCTTCAATAGCACACTATGAAAAATAAAACAATGTAGCCTAAGATAGAGAATAGTAATCAATATGATTTTTGATCGTTTCTCAACAAAATGCTATTGAAAATTGAAATAATAGAGTCTATTGAATAGGAGTGTATTGAAAATGAGAGCATATAGTATAAGCTAGACAAAACCAATTGGCAGAAACTACATAATGTCAACAATTTATGTGGATCATGAGAGGGATAATGACGCAATATAGCCTTTACAACAACACTTTCTCGAGGATGAATCAATATAGCTTAAGCAAGAGAACAATAATGAGCAAGGCCGAATGGAATCTAACACAAAGTGTATAACATTAACTATTTTATTCCATCACAATGATAGCCTGAAACGTATGAATTTTGTTTGAATCTTAAATCAAAATAATAGAGATATGTACCTAAGATATATAAAATAAAACACAACAAAATGAGCCCACATTTTCACCCTTCCATATTGGGTCTTGGAGCCTCATGGACTCTCACCAAACCCCTGAGAAAGAATACACTGTCCACCACTCTAATCAGGGGTGGAATGAATATTGCTTATTGCAATCAACATAGAGTATAGTAGGATCTAATTGTCTATTTGACCATGGTAACTATTTTTTCCAGTAGTTCATCAAGTTTTCCATTATAGCTAGAGTCTCATGTTGGAAAATAACAAAAAAATGTGAAATTTAGTGTGGTAAATATATGTATTTGATAGAGAATATGTAAATCAGTAGATTTAAAGACTTTTACAATGTGTAATACAAAATACAAAATACACATGTAATGTAATGGATGAAATTTAAGTAAAATTTAACCATACTTGTGCAGATGGCAGATTGCAGTAGGAAGAAAAGAAAACAAGGTATGATCTCCACCCTACTATATTGGGTCATGGAGTGTTATACTGTAATACCCCTCCTCTTACTGGTAGAATTTAGTATTTTTCAATGCGTTTGGTTGCTACTTGTGACTATGATGGTATTGGTTGATTGGGTTAGTTAGATGTTAGATGATGCTATTATTTCATTATGGACATGATTATTTCATAGGATATTATGGTTGGTTATGTTAGTTGATTTTCAGAATTATATTATGATGCAATGATTTAATGAATTATGTCATAAGATGAATTGTTAGTTTAGAAATGTTATTTTATCAGATAGATTATAATTGTTAGAATAGGGTGATGAAGGACAATATGGCATCACTCATTCGCGAGTGCCCTACTATGTTGCGATTCCTTCTCACAAGGCAGTACTTCGATTTAATGCTTTGATGATTATATATATATGTATGCACATGTACACAACTTCGTTTGTATGCAGGATTTGCAGGTATAAGTCTCGATTCCACCTGCTTCGGCAGGATAGGGCGAGCACCAAATAACCCAATGGATAAATGTTGATACAGAGGTGACGATGAAGTCCTCCCGTTCCATGATGTCAGGTCGTCTCATTTGTTGGTATAGTTGATTTTGTGTAACTGTCGTCATTGTCTGTTGTGTTATGTGTTTTGTCTTATTTTATTTATGAGGGCATTTATAGTTATGATTTATCTTATTGATTGAAATAAATTATTTATTTTTAAGGTTGGAGTAAATGATATTTAAATATTTAAATATTTTAATTATTTTTGAAAATCTTCTATTGCAATTTATTAATAATTAAATATTAAATATGACTTAATTATTTTAATCTATTAAATTGGTGGTGGATAATTATGTGAATAATTTATTTAAAATAAATAGGTAATGTGAGGTGCAAGAAAAGTTGCAAAATAGGAATTAAAGCAATAAAAGAATAAAAAGACAGTGTGAGCCAATAGGAATTGAGAGTTGGGAAAAAGCTAGTTTTAAAGAATTGATTTTTCTTTTAATCTTGGATTTTTGGAGAGTGTTGAAGAATGGGCAATATATTTTATTTAATTATGAATTTTTGAGAAGTTCTCACACACACACACACACACACAGAAGAACAGAAAGCTGAAGTGCTCCAGTGATTGTTGAGTTCGTTCTGGACTAAGGATTGGAATCGGATTCGAGGGCATCAGAGTCAAGCAGGCATCTTCAAATTTGCATTAGGACTCCAGGTTCCTCTCATAGTTTTCCTCGTACCCTTTCTATTCTCTATCTGTTTCTGAAAAGAAAAATAGATCTTATTAAAAATGTTTTTTGGGAATATAGAGAACTTCTGTTGAAAGCTAAAACTAGGGCAATTATTTTAAGTTAGAAAACAAAGAAAATTATAGTTATTATACCGTTTCCAATCTGTCAAATCCAAAACCTCTGTCTTCTAAAACACTCAGTTAATCAATATGAGGGTTTTGAAAGATAATTGGTGTAGAGAATAATAAATTTGGAAGCTATATTATTATATTTATATATATAAAAATGGGTCTATGTTATTTTCTGTATTTCCTCTATTGTTCTTAAATTTTATAAAAATCTGTTTCTCTATCTATTGCTGTCTCTATTTTATATATATGTATGAAAAGTATATATATATATATATATATATTTACATGTAGATCTTATTATTTTATTATTAAGAACCTGCGTCGGCCGTACCGCAGTCCTTTGAATTTTTAACTTCCTTTGAAAATCGAACTCATTGTATGTATTTTTATGCTGGGTAAATTTTAAATACATTTTAAATAAAGTTTTTATATTGTAGTAAGAAAAAAAAGAAAAAAAGGGTTTATTAAATCAAAATTTTTGTGGTGGCCGAATTGGCCGTCCGAATCCGTGTCTGTACCAGACGGAGATTTCGAAATTGTATTTATTTTATTTAAACTGTGTTTTGTTTTTTTATTATAAAAAAATTATCATATAAAAAAAAATACGTATGAAGTTATTTGTTTGGGGGTTCGGGGAAAGGACGGCCGAAGCCGTACCTCACCCGTCACCCCACTACCACGGCAGTCTCTCTGACCACGGCTGTGCAGTGCGCAGCAGTCTTAATGACTGCTGTGCAGTGCGCAGCAGTCATTAGGACTGCTGCGTACTGTCTGGCCGCCGGCCGGTGGGCAGTGGCTTTGTTAAGGTTTTAAATTTTAATTTTTTTTTAGTTTTATTTTATTAACTTATTTTATATGTTTTATATTCTATTATAAATATATAATATATATAATTATATATATATGTATATATTGATATATATATATAGTTATATATATATGTATTTATATATATATATATTTAAATTTATTTAAATGGTTATGTGGTTATTTTTATTTTGTAGAAATAAAATTATGATGTATTTTATTTAGATAATAAAATAAAATCATAATTAGTTAAAATTATTTATTTAAATGAAATTTTAATTAATTAATTGTAATGTAATTTCATTACGTTTTAGGAATGTAGCTGTGCATTGTATTAAAATGTTTAATTTTAGTTATAATTAAGTAAATTTTAATTATTTGAAATTGGGCATTGAATAGTTTACGATTTGGATTAAACAAATGAGAAAGACAAGATTTTAGTCCTTAATTGTGATGTTAGGCCTTGTTGAAACAATCATATTTAATTACATAAACCGGATTGGAGTCAAACGTGTGGGTGCGACCTTGATTATGTTATGTGAGTTTTCTTTTCATGTTGTAGTTCTCGTTCAGTGTTGTAGATGTGGGAACCGTATTGGTCTGTAAGAATCTTGTTCCAGAGGCTTGTGTGTTAAAGTGTTATTTGCTTTGTTTATGCTTTTGAGCTTTATTGGTATCAGGTTAGGAAGGGTTGGACGGGTTTGCAAGTCTTTTGAATATGAGCAGTTGCGAGATGGGTAATGCCTCGTGTACCTGGTTTTGGTTTTGTGATTTTTTATATGTTAGTCCAACCCTTGCCTGTTTTGAGATATGTTAGGGGTCATGGGAGGGAGAGTGGCTCTTCGTGGGCGCCGGCGCCTCGGATGAGGAAGGGCCAGGATAACCCTCGAAAGAGTAGTAAACAAGTGATAACCTAAACAATAGATTTAGGGGGTTGGGTAGTTTAAACACACAAGATAATAAAACTTTGGATTCCTCGGCTATGCATTAGGGCTACCTTAGACTAGTGATAGACTGAGAAGGCCGTGGTCGGCATAGTCATATTCTTGTCTTCACGAGAGACTATTGGCTCCGCATTAGCTACCCTATGGTGCCGGCGCCTCAGTTAGGAGGAAGGGCCAGGATATCCATAGATGGGTGCCGACGCCTCAGTTGGAGGAAGGGCCAGGAAATCCCATGAGAGCTATGCGATGACACTCTCCACTTGACACCCTTATTGTTTGTGTTGTTGCCTCTGGATGTTATCTCTTTATGATATTTCTTTGAATTCTTGGGAATTGAATCTTGATTGTTAAGTGATAGTACTTCATGTTATCGTGATGAGTTCTTGGTTTAAATCTTGTCATGTGATTTGTGATAATTGATGGTTGTTCATTGTAAGCTTAAGTTGTACTTGTTATGTATTATGTTGTTGTTGAGTCGGTCGACATTCATGGTCGGGTTCACTTCCTCGTCACCTCTGAGCACAGGGGGTGAGTTACTTTGTAATTCACATGGTTGGGTGGAACGTGCTCTGCACCTGTTGGGTTCCCCATCAGCGTCTTGTCTTCTCAGCTTTCTGCAGTGCAGATGTTCCAGTGATCAGTTGTACTTCATGTTCATTATTCTTGTATCTATCCCCATGTTGGGAAATTCAATGTAATTCATGTATCAAAGAAAATTGTAATGTAATAATATGATGTAATAGTTAGGTTTAATTTGGATCTTGTTAAAATATTTATCATGGATGTAATTATGTGATGTTACCATATTCGCATCATGGCTATCAGTTGTAACATTGTATATGGTTTTCATAAATTTAATGGTTATGTTATTTTCGTTATCCTTATTCTGTTTAGTGGTTGCAATGTAACCTCGTGTGCCCCAGAGAACCAAGTGTATTAATGTTATGTATTATGCTATGTGAGTTTGGTTTAATGTTATTACATGTTACTTTTATTATTACGTTTAAAAAAAAAAAAAAAATTATTCGCATTATGTGTGTGTTCTCTGGGGTTTGCACGATAGGCGTTACATACACTCTCTCACCAAACCCTTGAGAAATAAAAAAAATTGTTCCACCAGTGTGTTTGATGGTACAAGCAATGTTTTGGCCACTAATGGCTTTAAACAAAATTACTGAGATCCGCATTATGGCTGGAGTATGCTCTGGAAGAATAACAACAAAGTGTGAATTTTAGTGCAATGGCCATATCTAATTCATAGACAATATGTAAACCAAGAGATATCAAACATCTATATTTTATAACACACAATTTGTTGTCAACTTGTAATCGCAAGAATGAAGTAAATAAAATTTAGGCATACCTAGTGCATGTTGTGGAATACAGTGTCAATATAAGAGAACAAGGCCCGATGTCCACCCTACCATATTGGTTCATGGAGCATCATGCGCTCTCACTAAACCCTTGAGCATGAAATTTTTTTTTTCACCATTGGGATCAATGGTGAAAGCAATGATTAGGTTGTTGCTAACTTAATGCAAGATCTGAAGGTGTAAAAACATCAATTAATGAGGATTGTTTGGGTTGAGTATGGTTGCAAACATGTAAAAATAATATGAACTTTAGTGTACTGAACATGTGCAATTGGTGGATGATAAATCAATCAGAGAATATAAGGAATCATATAATTCACAACAAATAATATGCAATTCAGCTGTAGTAGAAGAGTGTAAGTAAATAGAATATAGGTATACCTTGTGCAAGGAATGGATTGGAGTATTGAGATAGAAAAGGAGGCTTGCTTTGCACCCTATCGCATTGTTTCATCAAGCGCCATGGGCGCTCACCAAACCTTGGAGAAGAAAGATTAAATGTCCATGACTTTAGTCAATGGTCAAGGCATTCATTTGGAACCTGAGAGAATTTGTTGAGTTGGGATCAATGTTGTACATCTTTAATAAATTGATATGGAGTTTTGAAATAAGAAATGTAAGAAAACATATATAGGCTTACATTGTATACAAATGGAATGTAGGTGAAGGCCATACATCATGCAAATGTGCAATCGTAAAGCTATTTAACATTTAGTATATTTGTACAATGGACATGTGCATCTATATATTAGCACACACATTTGTAACGTAAAATACTTTCAATAATAAATTGACATGGAGATGTGAAATAAGAAATGCAAGATAAGATATATAGGCTTATGTTATATAGAAATGGAATGTAGGTGAAGGCCATACACCATTCAAATGTGCAATCATAAATCTATTTAATATTTAGGAGATCTATACACAGGACATGTCTGTATATATTTTAGTATGCACATTTGCAATCTAAAATGATTTCAATGAAATGTGGATAGACATAGGGGAATTTGAAGTTTAGTACAACAAGTATGTGTCATTAGTAGACAATATCTAAATGAACAAATATAAACAATTGTATAGTTAGTAACAAATAATGTCTAATGTAGTGTGTCTAATGTATGTGAAATAGATTAGATGATATAAATAGGATGCACACTTACATTTTGCAAAGAGGACAAGAAAATATGTGGACAATTACATATAATTGTCTTCTAGCACTTGGTAATTTTATTCACTTGAAATCACTATTATCTATTTTTAAAAATATATATAGTTGTGGAATTTGTGACAAAGAAGTTTCAATCTAGTTGCAAAAGAAGAGATGGAAATAATGACATATAGCCTTACCTTTTGTACAAATGGATTATAGTTGGAATGCGAACAACATGGAAAAATTGTGACTAGGAAGGTATTTAAAATTGTGAAGATCTACAATAATAGCTGGAAATGTTTGCAATCTAAATTTGTTAGAATTTGAAATGGTTAGAAAGAAATGATTCAAACATGATACCCCTCGAAGTGGCATAACTAGGTAAAGGGGAGGAAGCTATTGAGAGAAAAAATAAATATAGATAATAGTCTAGGCAAGTGGGGAAGAGGAATGAGTCAATGTTTCTTGTTGGGCACAAGGGGAAACACAAGGCAAGAAATGAATAGCAACTTCTCTTAGCAATGACTATAGAGGTAAAAGCTTTGGAATGTTGGGAAAGGTGATTAGAACTAGACTATGGAATGAACAAGGGAAAAGGAATGGTAGGATTCAAGGGTATTGTGAAAGCATTGAAATGGAAACGAAAAGGAGAAGTGATATAGTAACCATAAAGAACAAAAATATTTTTATCATGATGAGAATGCAGAGTATTGTTGAAGGTGAGCCTATTCTTTGATTTGAAGCCTATTATATTTGTTGGAATGTAGCCTAGAGTACCTGCCAAAAGAGAAAGGTGGATCTATGTGTATTCTTTCTATTGATTTAACATGGGAGAGAGATGTGAATGTTATCCCTTTCCTTTCTTTAGTTCCAATATCTATTGTAGCTTTCTCTAGTGTCAAGCGTTGAGATTTATCGATTGTTATCACCCAAGCCATTATCAATGGGAGCTGCCTCTAGCTACCCCATGTGATTGGGGTAATCAGAATGAATCTTGGATTGTCTTGATCCCATGTTGTCCCAATGTAGTTTTGGAAGTCAACAACAACATATTCAGGAAATTCAGGTGGTCTAGCACCCATAGCATATACAATATGTGAGGCCTACCCCTATCATACACCTAGTATTTAGACTATTTTGAGTTGTGGTTATTGATTATGGATATTATTGATGAAATGATACTTAGACATTTGAGTTTTTATGATGATTTGACTATGGTATTTAGACATTTTAGTTTTTATGATGATTTGATTATGGTATTTAGACATTTGATTTCTTATGACGATTTTATTATGATGCTACATGCTTAGTTATATAACTATGATGCTTGACCTAAATTCATGCTAGTTCCTATGGTTGTTCAATTTGAATTTTGAAATGAGGAACAAATGAAATGTGTGTTGTGAATAAACCATGTTATAATTTGATGAAATTGAAAATTAAGGTAAAAGACTAGATATGATAGGTGATTAGTGATTTTTCTAGTTATGATATGAGATATATATGCTATGTGAAATTGTGAAACTTGCGTATACGAAATGGTGATTCAATTATTTTTATATATGATTTATTTGTGTGGAAACTTGTGTATATGAAATAATGGTTCAATTTTATGATTTATTTGGATGGAAAATTGTGTATATGAAGTGGTGATTTAATTGTTTTAATACTTGGATGGATTAACATGCACATTGAGTGTGTAGGTACACTTTCCATGGCCAACGAAAATTGGAGGTAACCTTTGGGAACCCTGAGTAAATTTACCAATGAAGCTGAGCTATAGTCCATATGGAGGGACTATAGTTCCATTTTGTAATGTATTTTCTTTGTGTGCATGTTTGTAAAATGGTTTTAATTTCCACGTCAATCCATTTAAGTGGTGAGTTGTCCACCCAAGTGGACAAACTCGGATTTGATCTTTAGGGAACTTTTTGAGGGTTGAAAAGTTGAGTTTTTTAAGTGTTTTTATTGTTTTAAGGTCCCTAGGTCAAGTAACTATGGGTTAGGTACCTTTTCAGCCTATAATTTTGAGTTAGTTTCATGATTGGGCACCCTTTTTGAGGCCTTAAAGAGGTTTGGCGTAAATAAGGTTTTGAGAAGTGGGATGGGGACTAGTCCCTTTCCACTCCCACTTCTCTATGATGTCTTGGAAGTCCCCCAAGTTGTCACACATGTGAGAACACACATGGGAGAATGTGCTTGGGAGGGTGAATGGGTGAGTGAAAAGTGTCACTTCTCCATTCAAAGGAAATTAAAACATGAAATTCTATAAGAAAAACTAATAACAAGGGTTTTGGGGGTTCTCTTTTGGAATTCTTTGTTTTGGAGTTGGGATTTTTGGGAGCTCTTGGATTTGGCTTGAAGGAATTGGAAAGCAAGATTAGAGAAGGAGTTGTGCTCACCCTCACCACTTCTTTCCAAAGCTTCAAGGATTTAGGTAGGATCACCACATCCATTTTCTTATGTTGTTTTAAACTTGTAAGTTGTGTACATCTATTTGTGTGTTTGAAATGCTCCCTTTAAATTTTGTTTTTTTTTTTTTGTGTGTATATTGTTGGGGAAAAAGGGTTGTAATGGGATAGGTTCACCGAAATTTGGGAAGAGCATCCCAAGTTTGGGGATGGTTGGAGTAGGAACCTCCATGGGGACAAGATATTCCTCCTTTAAAAGGAGAGGTTTAGAAGATGGGTATGAGTACCTCTATGTAATGTGTAATGTGAAGATGGCTAGGTGGATAAGGAGATGTGAAGGAAGGGTTTTAAAAAAAACTTGGTGATTGATATTCATGGTGTTTTCTTTTGAGTCTCCAAAATGGAGTGTGTAGTCCACGTTCCTCCATTCCCCGTTTTGGGTTCATAATGAACTCTTTGTTATGTGAAACTCCCCTTGGGTGGGTGTGTATGTTTTTGTGTGTATATTGTTTGTTAATGTATTTGGCTTGCATGAATATACCTAGTTCCCAAGGTGTCTCCTAGCTCGAGGGTGGCTAGTTTTCCAACCAAAGGTTGGGAGGTGAGCTCCCCATTGGCCTTTAGAGAAAATTTTGTGTGTATTTTGTAGGTTAGAAGAAGCTAAACAGCCTTTGGTATAGTTGTGTTCTTGTGGATAAAGTTGGTGTTACCACGTCAAAGTAAATCTACCTATTTGAAGTTAAATATTGTAGCCTTGAAAGGTTGATATAAAGAGAAAATGATTCCATAACTCAGCTATGTAGTTGTTGTATAAGTTATGTGTAGATATCCTTGAAAGTGCAGTTGTTAAGAGAACATGCCATTGTATCATTCTATCTTTGTATTTGTGTATATAGTTGTTCTAAAAGCTCCAAGAGAGTATATGCATTTTAAATTTCCAATGATTGTTTTATGTGATTAAAAATTTTCTCTATGCTTGTGCATTGTAAATAAAGTTAAGAGCTCGTGTAAGTGTAGGTGAAATAAAGGGGTTAAGAAAAAGAAGGGAGGGGGTCATGTATTTTTACTTAGCTAGAATAAAAAGGTAATGATATATGTAAAGCTCCACATTTATAGTTACTGTTATGAGAAATCAGATATCAAGAAAAGATTAATCTCATATTTGAACATTCTTTCTTTAAGAAAATAAAATAAAACTTTAGAATATATATATGATATTATTGCGAAACGACATCTAGATGTCTCTCTAATTCTGTAATAAAATATGTGAACATTTAATTGAAGTCTTTCCTTTCTTCATGAAGAAAGACAGATTTTGGGCACTTGCCTTCTTTGCTCTTAAAGAAAATCATGTATTATAAGTTAGTAGGAGGATTTTTTTCATGCTATAATGAATTTTGTTCTCTGAAAAACTAATAGTGTATGCTTTACTATGAATATTAACCAATATGAGTGAAATGAGAATACCAGTTTGTTGAGTTACTTTTACAATGAAATACGAGTATGCTTGAGTACATTTTATTTTGTTCATAATCTAAATGTACAGAGATAAATAAATAAATAAAAAAAGAGAGATGTTCTAGTTTAAGGAAAGATAAAATAGATAAAAATGTTAGTATTTTGTTCAAAACATTCATGGATGTTTCCCTTAAAAGAAAAACTGTATTTTATTTTAGAAGTCTTTCTCTCTGTTGTTTTACATGGTGGTATTTCAGTGTTACAAAATATCAAGACAATCTGCTCAAAATAGTAAACATAGTTGCATGGAAAGTATAGACATAATATTTGGTCATAGGAAATCCCCACATTTTATACCTCTATTCAATGTAGTATTATATTGACCATGAAATGAAAATTGCCTCAGATATACGCTTGAGTGATATTTTCCTTTGTGACCAAAAGTGGCCATACACATACGGGTAAGAAATCGCCCCCTCCTAAAATAGAGATCTTGGTCAAATAGGGCATGAACAGGTAACCTTAGCATGGTCTTTAACAGTATTGTTGACGCCTCCAACCTACCTGTGCAACAAGCCTGTCGTAAAGATTTCTTGCACTAGTTCATTATCTTGCAAATAAAAATAAAAATAAAATAATATATATAAAATAAAAATTATGGACTATATACTGATGTCTAGGTGGAGCGTAGAGTAAGTAGAAAACGTGTTATTAGGTATAAACTTAGTTGTTGCAATGTTGTAGCTGGTGTTTACCTCCTTATGTTGGGTTTCTAAGAAAGATGTTCCTTTATGAAACCAAGACTTCCATACTCTAGATACCCGAGTAGAGACTTTTCTCTCTCCCATGCATACACTATGGCTATCCTATTGCTCTAAAACATTAAAAGAAAAGAAAGGAAAGCTTCGTTAAAACCACCCTTCATAAAAATCTGTCCTATAACATTTAATGCAAAGAAAATGTCTAAAATGAACAAAATGACAAGAGTCAACCAACGCTGGTTTGTGTAGCACGCTAAGGTGAGAGACACAACCAAGGTGGACGTAAACAACCCTTAGTAAACCTCACCTTGCTAGCACAATACAATGCATCCAAGGGGTAATAAAAACTATAAGGAAATTGAATGGATGTTGAGGGTTCAGAATGGCCTGCGAAGAGCAGAGCTGAATTTGAGTCAATGCCCTTTCATTAAAGTTTAGAATGGGCACAATTTTCCTTGCAGAATAAGACAAAATGGGGAAATGTGTTTGGCTTAGACTTTTTTTTAAAATGGAGGTGAAAGGTTAAGAAATGTAGTTATTAAAAAAATCTTTCACTTCTTGTCCCACCAGTTGGAACGGCTAAATAGGCAGCAAGGAAGTTGAACCGATACTTGATATGTTAAATCAATTTCATGCCTTTCACGTGACTGAGTGGAATGTTCACATGCTATTGTTATCGCTTGAAAAAAATTCCTTTTATAACTACTGTAACTCTTCCAGACATTGAGTTGGTCAATCAAGCTCTCTGTCATGCCAAATGATAATTGCATAGCTAACAGTGCTATAAATTTGACACTAATGTCATATCAGTTAACTCTAAATCTTTCCTTTTACCGTAGGATATTTAAACTTCACTCAGTCACTCTGGCTCCCTTACCATTTTGATCAAATACCATAAAGGAGTATTATGGCTCTTACATGCAAATTTTGGCTTGATGTCCGACCTATCAAAAGTTATAATGTTACTACGAAGTTTTCTTTAAAAAAAAAAAAACCGAACAGATGCTCATTTTAAGCTAATGTACTCTTGCGTGCAAACCAGTCATATTCCACTTAATGTTATTTCCCTTTCTTTGAACGTGGAATGCATAATACTGTCTTATAGTAATGTTAACCGTGCCTTCCATAATATCACAAATGTACATAGATCTAAAACGTAGGTAAGAATCATTCAATGCTTGTTCTTTAGGCTTTCATGCTGTCTCCTCATGAAAATTATGCTTGGGAATTTAAAAACCAGCGTGGGGGTACCTTGGATATAGTTCTCTTTCAATAAAGAAGAGGGTAATATGTTTTCATATTCTCACAAGAGAATCTAAAGTTTTTAAATAAGAATAAAGGTAAGGGAGGAGCCCCACGTAATACTAGGGAGTCTTTAAAATAAAATAAAATAATAGCTTTTCTTTATTTAATATCCTCCTCCCTCCCTTATTTAAAAGAAATTAATAATAGGTAATATGGAGAGGAATTTAATGTATATTCATTTGAATAAGCTATCTCTCTTCATTATAATTATTAAATTTTCCTTTAGAGTATATGTGTATAAATATTTATTTATATTTAGTTAGGGGTAAGTAAATATTTACATAATAATAATTAAATAAATAAACATTAAAATTTTATAATTAGAATAAATTAAAGATATTTATGTATTTGAAAATTTGAATTTGATATTAATATAAATTTTGTAAATTTTGTACTTGACAGTTTTGCATTTACAGTGTGAGGGTCTCCTCCTTCACCCACTCGTTTAAATACCCTCCCCCCCTCTCGGACTTCATGTCAATGATGTCATTCTTAGACCACATCATCCGGTGCATGTAGCTAGTTAACAAGCAAAACACATCATAACATATAACTAATGGTTAATGTCGTTCTTTCAAAAAAAAATTGTCAGTAGTGTTTTTGCCGTAGTGTAAATTTGGGCATTACATTTTTGGTATCAGAGCCTAGGTTCCAACACTGGGAACTCTGGGCATATGTGTTCACCATGTTAATATGTGTTATGACATTATCATGTAGGATGCCAGCTAGATTACGAAAGGTTCACAGGCGCGGATGTGGCCACGGACGTGCTGTGGGGTGGGAGCAAGCCGAGTCACCACCAGTAGCCCCACATGTTCTAGAGGTACCACAGTATGAGCCTTCATAGAATCTTAATTCCCAAATCCTACATGCATTATAGGATTTGATTGGGGTTATTCACGCTCGGCTACCAACGGCAGAGGAGGACCCTAGACCAGACCAGACACAACACTCGACTGAGGTACACAGGTCAGAGCATAGAGAGCGTAGCAAAAGTCCCCCTCACATTCCTGAGGAGTACAATGATGAGGGAGAGAGGGGATCAGTCCATTTAGATCATCCACCACAGGTTCCCCATCCTAAGGTACCAAATGAGGGTAGAGCGTATCGAGATCCAGGATATCATATTCATGAGTTTCTACGATTGAAACCACCTAATTTTGAGGGATCCACAGATGGAGTAGAGGCCGAGTCTTGGCTTCTTAGCCTTGAGAGGTGCATGGGATTGCATGCTTATACAAGCAATCTAAAACAACATGTTGCGATACTATTGCTTCGGGGTTCAACATCTACATGGTGGCGCCAGGAGGAGCGCAAACACCACCTATCTTTAGATACTCTCACTTGGGAGACATTCTTAGAGTGGTTTCAAGCACGCTACTTATCTGAGCATTTCAGACAACGTTGTATTGATGAGTTTCATGACATACATCAGAGGGATTTATTAGTAGCACAGTACGAGACCCGATTTTTGGAGCTACTACCATATGTGGATTATTTGCATGATGAGAAGCTTCTCGTCAACCGCTTCATCAGGGGCCTAAATGCAAGTATATCGGGACCAGTTCATATGGCTTATCTAGAGAACCTTCAGATTGCTATGGAGAAGGCCCTTATAGTAGAGGAGATTCAAGGGAAATCTCAAGATGCACGAGAGCGGTTTCAGAACTGCAACCACACTCCACAATCACATAGCTTTCGACGACCTCCCCTTCCTTCGAATGGAGGATTCAAGCCTCAAGTTGGGCCACCTAGACCATCGCAATAGTAGCAGCAGCAGAGTCAGAGGCCTAGGCATCAATGGAGCTCACAGGGTGGCCACTACAGGCCATGGCAGCCACAGGGTCCTAGACATGATCACCGTCCATCGACACAGGGTCTCACTCCAGCACGTTCACAACAGTCCTCCCATGGGGGATTTAGTAGTTCTAGTAGGAATGGGGGACAACAGCCTAGTAGGACACAATCGGTTCAAGCGTATACTTGAGGCCCTTGTTATGTATGTGGTGCAGTGGGACACCTAGCTAGGGATTGCCCTCAGGAACCTGCAACTAGATGACAGCAGCTAGGAGGTTCTGAGCAGACAGTGGGAGATGTGGGCAAGTCCCACAGAGTTTTTGCAGTGGTCGAGAACCACCAAGCTGAGCATCAAGCCACTATCATTGAGACACTAGGTATGATTGGTAATATTCATGTTTCTATTTTGTTTGATTCTGGAGCATCCGGTTCTTTTATTTCCCCATCTATAGTGGAGCGTAGCAGGCTAGTGGCATCTAGGCAGAATGATAGGTGGGAGATTGAGTTAGCTTCAGGAGCTAAGGTGCCTGTAGATTCAATAGTCAGAGATTTTCCACTACAATTGGGAGATTGGACTACCTCAGTGGACCTTCGTATTACTCCATTAGGCTCCTATGGAGTAGTTTTGGGTATGGATTCGCTTGACGCACATCAAGCTAAGGTAGATTGTTGTCGTAAGGCAATTGAGTGTGTAGACGACCATGGTAAAGTAGTGGAGATTGCAGGAGTACAGAGGCCCATATCTCTTTGCATGATATCTGCTATGCAGCTTAAGCGATGTATGCGAAAGGGATGTCAATTATTTGTCATTACCATCAGTGATAGGACTGAGGAGGAGTCAGAGATGTCTTTGGATGATCATCCCATCCTTAGGGAGTTTGCAGATGTATTCCCTTCAAAGTTACCAGGTATGCCACCTCAGCGGGAGATCAATTTTCATATAGATTTAGTACCAGAAGCCAAACTAGTATCATGTGCACCATACAAGATGACCACACATGAACTTAGTGAACTCAAATTATAGTTGGAGGAGTTGTCAGAGAAGGGTCATATCTGTCCAAGTGTCTCACCTTGGGGCGCTCTTGTCATCTTTGTTAAGAAGAAGGATGGATCCCTTCAACTTTGTGTGGACTACAGACAGTTAAACAAGGTGATGATCAAGAATCGTTACCCTCTTCCAAGGATCAATGATCTATTTGACCAACTACAGGGTGCTAGAGTGTTTTCTAAAATTGACCTCAAGTCTAGATATCATCAGTTGTGGATTTCAGATGCAGATATACATAAGATTTCTTTTAGGACTAGCTACGGTCATTATGAGTTTACGGTGGTACCATTTGGTTTGACAAATGCCCCTGCAGTGTTCATGAGTCTCATGAATGGGGTATTTCGTACCTTTCTAGATCGATTTGTGATAGTGTTCCTTGATGAAATTTTGGTATATTCACATTCAGAGGAGGAGCATGAGGAGCATCTACGACAGGTCTTGCAGTGTTTAAGAGAGCATCAGTTATATGGCAGCTTGTCTAAGTGTGCCTTCTTTGCTTCAGAGGTTCATTATCTTGGGCACATTATATCAGGTGATGGTATCTCTATAGATCCATCAAAGATTAGAGCTATCATAGAGTGGCCAACGCCTACTATAGTGACAGAGGTCAGGAGTTTCATGGGATTATCAGGTTATTATCGATGCTTTGTTGAGAGTTTCTCCAGGATTGCACACCTGATTACTTCTCTTCAATGAAAAGCGAAGAAGTTTGAGTGGACAGAGCAGTGTGAGAGGACCTTTCAAACCCTCAAGGAGTGTCTTACTAGTGCTCCTATCCTAGCAGTACTGGATCCATCAACAAATTTCATGGTATGTATTGATGCCTCATTTGATGGATTAGGTGTAGTGCTTATGCAGGAGGGTAGAGTGATCGCGTATGAGTCACAAAAACTAAATCCCCACGAATTGAACTACCCTACTCATGACTTAGAATTGGAATCAGTAGTTCATGCATTAGTCTGTTGGAGACACTTTCTCTAAGGACACCACTTTGAGCTACATTCAAATCATCAAAGCCTACAGTATACCTTCATGCATCCTAATCTAAATGCATGTCAAAGGCGTTGGATGGAGTCTCTTTGTGAGTACGACTTTGATGTCCATTACATCAAAGGGAAGGAGAACATGGTGGTAGATGCATTGAGCAAGAGGAGACATGAGTTATCATCCATATCATTAGGCATGGATTTGAGGGGACGCATCCTTCAACACTTAGTAGAGGATGAGTGGTATAAAGAGGTACAACAGGAATTACAGTCATAAACAGCCCTCAAGGGAAATTTTATAGGGTACACATTGGAGTCAGATGGGTTGTTGCAACATAGAGGTTGTATCTATGTACCTAACATTGGTGATCTTCGTACAGTCATCTTATCAGAGGTGCATAGGGCACCATATGCATCACATCCAGGGGTGAAGAAGATGCATGCCGAACTTCGAGAGTTATACCATTGGGCAGGGATGCGACATGACGTTGCAGAGTTTGTGACTCGATGCCTTGAGTGTTAGAGAGTCAAGGCAGAGCACCAGCATCCAGCAAGAATATTGTACCAACATGATATTCCTGAGTGGAAATGGGACACCATTTCGATGGATTTTATTGTTGGTCTACCTTTTTCTTCACACCGTCATGATGCCATCATGGTGACTGTTGACAAGTTAACCAAAGTGGCCCATTTCTCACCTATGCATATGACATATACAGCACCGGAAGTTGTGAGGGTATTTCTTGATGATATTGTCAGATTACACGGAGTCCCTCGGAGGATCATTTCAGACAAAGATTCACTTTTCACATCCTTATTTTGGACTTCATTTCAGCAGGCATTGGGCACCCAGCCCAACTTTAGCTCAGCTTACCATCCCGAGACAGATGAGCAGACAGAGAGTGTTAATCAGGTGTTAGAGGACATGTTACACATGTCTGTGATGGATCATCAGTCCCGATGGGAGGAGTACTTGTATTTGGTTGAGTTTTCCTATAATAATGGACATCACAGTTCCTTGGGTATGCCACCTTATCAGGCCTTGTATGGTAGACCCTACAGGACTCCTTTGAGTTGGGATTGTATAGAGGATAGAGTGACGATTGGTCTAGAGATGATACATGATATGGAGTAGCAGGTGGATTTGATCAGGCAATGCCTTCAGGAGGCACAAGATCGACAGAAAAGTACACCGATGCTAAGAGGGTTGATCAAAGTTTCTCAGTAGGAGATCGTGTATTCTTGACAGTGCGTCCGCACAAGAGTCCAATCCGTTATGGAAAGGGCTCTAAGCTTGCACCTTGATTTGTTGGTCCATTTGAGATCTTGGAGCGGATAGGGCCCATAGCTTATCATCTAGTCTTGCCGCCTAGCCTGTTGCGTATCCATGATGTATTTCATGTATCTGTATTACGACGTTATGTGCACAATGACTCTCATGTTTTGGATTGGGATTCCTTGTAGGTGGAGTCGGATGGATAGCTAGCCTTGGAGCCCATTCGCATTTTGGCTTGACGGATGTTGGCCCTTCAAGGTCGAGAGCTAGCCCAAGTTAGGGTCAAATGGAATCGATATGATGAGGTTGCAGCCACTTGGGAGGATGCTTCACAATTGAGGGCTTTATATCCTCACCTCTTTGAGAACTTCCAGGAGGAAGTTCATTCCTAGAGGGGGAGGATGTGAGGCCTAACCCTATCATACACCTAGTATTTAGACTATTTTGAGTTGTGGTTATTGATTATGGATATTCTTGATGACATGATACTTAGACATTTGAGTTTTTATGATGATTTGACTATGCTATTTAGACATTTGAGTTTTTATGATGATTTGATTATGGTATTTAGACATTCAAGTTCTTATGATGATTTGATTATAATGCTACATCCTTAGTTATATGACTATGATGGTTGACCTAAATTCATGCTAGTTCCTATGGTTGTTCAATTTGAATTATGAAATGAGGAACAAATGAAATGTGTGCTGTGAATAAACCATGTTATAATTTGATGAAATTGAAAATTAAGGTAAAAGACTAGATATGATAGGTGATTAGTGATTTTTCCAGTTATGATATGAGATATATATGCTATGTGAAATTGTGAAACTTGTGTATATGAAATGGTGCTTCAATTATTTTGATATATGATTTATTTGTGTGGAAACTTGTGTATATGAAATAGTGGTTCAATTTTATGATTTATTTGGATGGAAACTTGTGTATATGAAGTGGTGATTTAATTGTTTTAATACTTGGATGGATTAACGTGCACATTGAGTGTGCAGGTACACTTTCAATGGCCAATGGAAATTGGAGGTAACCTTTGGGAACCCTGAGTAAATTTAACAGTGAAGCCGAGCTATAGTCCATATGGAGGGACTATAGTTCCATTTTTTAATGCATTTTCTTTGTGATGTTATTTGTGCATGTTTGTAAAATGGTTTTAATTTCCACGTCAATCCATTTAAGTGGTGAGTTGTCCACCCAAGTGGACAAACTCGGATTTAATCTTAGGGAACTTTTTGAGGGTTGAAAAGTTGAGTTTTTTAAGTGTTTTTATTGTTTTAAGGTCCCTAGGTCAAGTACCTATGGGTTAGGTACCTTTTCAGCCTATAATTTTGAGTTAGTTTCATGATTGGGCACCCTTTTTGAGGCCTTAAAGAGGTTTGTCGAAAATAAGGTTTTGAGAAGTGGGATGGGGACTAGTCCATTTCCACTCCCACTTCTCTATGATGTCTTGGAAGTCCCCCAAGTTCTCACACATGTGAGAACACACATGCGTGAATGTGCTTGGGAGGGTGAATGGGTGAGTGACAAGTGTCACTTCCCCATTCAAAGGAAATTAAAACTTGAAATTATATAAGAAAAACTAAGAACAAGGGTTTTGGGGATTCTCTTTTGGCATTCTTTGTTTTGGAGTTGAGATTTTTGGGAGCTCTTGGATTTGGCTTCAAGGAATTGGAAAGCAAGCTTAGAGAAGGAATTGTGCTCACCCTCACCACTTCTTTCCAAAGCTTCAAGGATTGAGGTAGGATCACCACACACATTTGCTTATGTTGTTTTAAACTTGTAAGTTATGTACATCTATTTGTGTGTTTGAAATGCCCCCTTTAAATTTTGTTTGTTTTTTTTTTGTGTATATTGTTGGGGAAAAAGGGTTGTAATGGGATATTCTAACCCAAATTTGGCAAGAGCATCCCAAGTTTGGGGATGGTTGGAGTAGGAACCTCCATGGGGACAAGATATTCCTCCTTTAAAAGGAGAGGTTTAGAAGATGGGTATGAGTACCTCTATGTAATGTGTAATGTGAAGATGGCTAGGTGGATAAGGAGATGTGAAGGAAGGGTTTTTAAAAAAACTTGGTGATTGATATTCATGGTGTTTTCTTTTGAGTCTCCAAAATGGAGTGTGTAGTCCACGTTCCTCCATTCCCCGTTTTGGGTTCATAATGATCTCTTTGTTATGTGAAACTCCCCTTGGGTGGGTGTGTATGTTTTTGTGTGTATATTGTGTGTTAATGTATTTGGCTTGCATGAATGTACCTAGTTCCCAAGGTGTCTCCTAGCTCGGGGGTGGCTGGTTTTCCAACCAAAGGTTGGGAGGTGAGCTCCCCATTGGCCTCTAGAGAAAATTTTGTGTGTATTTTGTAGGTTAGAAGAAGCTAAACAGCCTTTGGTATAGTTGTGTTCTTGTGGATAAAGTTGGTGTTACCACATCAAAGTAAATCTACCTATTTGAAGTTAAATATTGTAGCCTTGAAAGGTTGATATAAAGAGAAAATGATTCCATAACTCGGCTATGTAGCTGTTGTATAAGTTATGTGTAGATATCCTTGAAAGTGCAGTTGTTAAGAGAACATACCATTGTATCATTCTATCTTTGTATTTGTGTATACAGTTGTTCTAAAAGCTCCAAGAGAGTATATGCATTTTAAATTTCCAATGATTGTTTTATGTGATTAAAAATTTTCTCTATGCTTGTGCATTGTAAATAAAGTTAAGAGCTCATGTAAGTGTAGGTGAAATAAAGGGGTTAAGAAAAAGAAGGGAGGGGGTCATGTATTTTTACTTAGCTAGAATAAAAAGGTAATGATCTATGTAAAGCTCCACATTTATAGTTACTTTGATGAGAAATCAGATATCAAGAAAAGATTAATCTCATATTTGAACATTCTTTCTTTAAGAAAATAAAATAAAACTTTAGAATATATATATGATATTATTGTGAAATGACAATAGATGTCTCTCTATTTCTATAATAAAATATGTGAAGATTTAATTGAAGTCTTTCTTTTCACCATGAAGAAAGACAGATTTTGGGCACTTGCCTTCTTTGCTCTTAAAGGAAATCATTTATTATAAGTTAGTAGGAGGACTTTTTTCATGCTATGATGAATTTCGTTCTCTGAAAAACTAATAGTGTATGCTTTACTATGAATATTACCCAATATGAGTGAAATGAGAATACCAGTTTGTTGAGTTACTTTTACAATGAAATAGGAGAATGCTTGAGCACATTTTTTTTGTTCATAATCTAAATGTACAAAGAAAAAAAAAAGAAAAAAAAGGAGAGATGTTCTAGTTTAAGGATAGATAAAATAGATAAAAATGTTAGTATTCTATTCAAAACATTCATGGATGTTTCCCTTCAAAGCAAGACTGTATTTTATTTTAGAAGTCTTTCTCTCTGTTGTTTTACATGGTGGTATTTTAGTGCTACAAAATATCAAGACAATCTGCTCATAACATCAAACGTAGTTGCATGGAAACTATAGACATAATATTTGGTCATAGGAAATCCCCACATTTTATACCTCTATTCAATGAAATATTATATTGACCATGAAATGAGAATTGCCTTAGATATATGCCAGAGTGATATTTTCCTTTGTGACCAAAAGTGGCCATACACATACAGGTAAGAAGTCGCCCCTCCTAAAATAGAGATCTTGGTCAGACAGGTAACCTTAGCATGGGATATAATAGTATTGTTGACGCCTCCAACCTGCCTGTGCAACAAGCCTATCGTAAAGATTTCCTGCACTAGTTCATTATCCTGCAAATAAAAATAAAAATAAAATAATATATATAAAATAAAAATTATGGACTATATACTGATGTCTGGGTGGAGCGTAGAGTAAGTAGAAAATGCGTTATTACATATAAACTTAGTCGGTTCAATGTTGTAGCTGGTGTTTACCTCCTTATGTTGGGTTTCTAAGAAAGATGTTCCTCTGTGAAACCAAGACTTCCATACTCTAGATACCCGAGTAGAGACTTTTCTCTCTCCCACGCAGATCCTATGGCTATCCTATTGCTCTAAAAAATTAAAAGAAAAGAAAGGAAAGCTTCGTTAAAACCACCCTTCATAAAAATCTATCCTGTAGCATTTAATGCAAAGAAAATGTATAAAATGAACAAAATGATAGGAGTAAACCAATGCTGGTTTGTGCAGCATGCTAAGGTGAGAGACACAACCAAGGTGGACATAAACAACCCTTAGTAAACCTCACCTCGCTAGCACAATACAATGCATCCAAGGGGTAATAAGAACTATAAGGAAATTGAATGGATGTTGAGGGTTCAAAATGGCCTGCAAAGAGCAGAGTTGAATTTGAGTCAATGCCCTTTCATTAAAGTTTAGAATGGTTGCAATTTTCTGTGCACAATAAGACAGAATGGGGAAATGTGTTTGGCTTAGACTTTTTTTTTAAATGGAGGTGAAAGGTTAAGAAATGTTATTAAAAAAATTTGTCACTTCCTGTCCCACCAATTGGAACGGCTACATGGGCAGTGGGGAAGTTGAACCGATACTTGATATGTTTAATCAATTTCATGCCTTTCACATGACTGAGTGGACCGTTCACATGCTATTGTTATCGCTTGAAAAAAATTCCTTTAATAACTACTGTAACTCTTTTAGACATTGAGTTGGTCAATCAAGCTCTCTGTCATGCCAAATGATAATTGCATAGCTGATAGCGCTATAAATTTGACACTAATGTCATATCAATCAGCTCTAAATCTTTGCTTTTACCGTAGGATATTTAAACTTCACTCAGTCACTCTGGCTCCCTTACCATTTTGATCAAATACCATAAAGAAGTATTATGGCTCTTACATGCAAATTTTTGCTTGACGTCCGACCTATCAAAAGTTATAATGTTACTACAAAGTTTTCTTTTTGAAAAAAAAAAAGCGAACAAATGCTCATTTTAAGCTAATGTACTCATCCGTGCAAACCAGTAATATTTCACTTAATGTTATTTCCCTTTCTTTGAATGTGGAATGCATAATACTATCTTATAGTAACGTTAACCGTGCCTTCCATAATATCACAAATGTACATATATCTAAAATGTAGGTAAGAATCATTCAATGCTTGTTCTTTAGGCTTTCATGCCATCTCCTCATGAGAATTACGCTTGGGCATTTAAAAACCAGCATGGGGGTACCTTGGATATAGTTCTCTTTCAATAAAGAAGAGGATAATATGTTTCCATATTCTCACAAGAGAATCTTAAGTTTTTAAATAAGAATAAAGGTAAGGGAAGAGCCCCAAGTAATACTAGGGAGTCGTTAAAATAAAATAAAATAATAGCTTTTCTTTATTTAATATCCTCCTCCCTCATTTAAAAGAAATTAATAATAGGTAATATGGAGAGGAATTTAATGTACATTCATTTGAATAAGCTATCTCTCTTCATTATAATTATTAAATTTTCCTTTAGAGTATATGTGTATAAATATTTATTTATATTTAGTTAGGGGTAAGTAAATATTTAAATAATAATAATTAAATAAATAAACATTAAAATTTTATAATTAGAATAAATTAAAGATATTTATGTATTTGAAAATTTGAATTTGATATTAATATAAATTTTGTAAATTTTGTACTTGACAATTTTGCATTTACAGTGTGTGAGGGTCTCCTCCTTCACCCACTCATTTAAATAACCTCCCCCACTCTCGGGCTTCATGTCAATTATGTCATTCTTAGACCACATCATCCGGTGCATGTAGCTAGTTAACAAGCACAACACATTATAACATATAACTAGTGGTTAATGTCGTACTTTCTAAAAAAATTGTTAGTAGTGTTTTTGCCCTAGTGTAAATTTGGGCATTACACAATAGCCTTCATTGAGCCCAATGGTCCATTAACCAAGCTAGTTGTGACTCAAAGATTTGTTGTCAACATTACTTGTTGACCAATAGCAAGCAAGAGCTCTGGTTAAAGCTATTCATCATCACCATAATCAAGTGTGTTTTGTTGGGAACATTCAACAACACTAATTGCAATTGGAACATTTAATTTTTTTAGCATTTTCCTATTGTAGAAATCAACCAACCTATTTGTTGGGAATAAGTGGATAGCCTCATCAAAATCTTGGTTTTGCTTAGACCTAAGCATGGTTTTCATTTGATTCTTAAGAATTTTCCATTCAAATAGGGATGCCTGGAAATTTCTAATATTCATAAGGAGCATGTGAAACTATTGTTATGAATTGGATTACCCATGCTAGCAGAAGATAGTGTCAAGTGTGACAACAATATTAAAAGTGTGCCAAAGTGTCAATGATATGGACCGAGAACCATAGATAGGCTTGTCCATTGTAGGGGGTAGTTGTGCCAAGTCACCCACAAGTATAATAGACACACCACCAAATGGCTACATATGTCTACCAGGAAATGTTTTTCGCAATCAACTATCTATTTGAAGAAACAACTTTGGTCCCAAGAAGCTCATTTAATCAATTAAGATGTACTTAATATGTTTGAAGTCCTCTTGAAATATGGTCAATGGTTTCCCTTTCAATGGATTCATATCTTTTATTGGTATCTGGAGAGCAGTATGCACTGTGGAGGCATGAATATTGCAAGAAACAACACCCGTTGGTGCCAAAGCAAGCAAAGGATTCATTTTCTAATTCAATGATGTATTTAGTGATCTATGTATCTTGTCAATGAGGAATGATTTACTTGTGCTAGTAGTTCCTTAAATGATCATACGTAGTGGTGGCAATGAGGAAGGGCCAAGATGGTGTTGTTCAATAATATTCAAAGAAAGCTTTTTCCTATGAGATACTTGATGGAAAAGTGTCGGCATTGTGAATGAGGGAAGAGTACCTTCAATTGTATGTAATTTACTTGTTGAAACAAACTGTTCAACAATGCTATGAAGATTCTCTAGAACATGGTGGTTGTCCCACCTATGATGTAGGTCAAAGTATCATCTACCCAGGAGTTGCAACTAGTCAAAGCAAACATTATTTTTGGCACCAAGTCAGGAGAGCAACTCCCACTCATATTCATCTGCACAGGGTGGAGACAACACAATATTGGTATCACTATCGCTACCCTTCCCATGAAAAGGGGGAGAATAAGTCTATTGACATGCCAAGCATCATAACCAGCAACATAAAATAGCCTCCAATTTTGTGTTATGCTTTCTCTCGTAAGGCCTATCTCAAGCTCAATATTTTAGAAAGGTTTGTATAGTAGCAATTTTGACCAACAAAATTTTTCAAAGGCATCACTTTGTTCCAGCGGTATGGTCTTGAAAAGGGGGTACACAATGATGATAGCAAGTTGTGGCCAAGCATGCCAAGCTACACCTTTGTGAATTTTTCAATATGTATATAGTTGTGCAGAATGAATAAGGGATATCATCTCCATTTCAACTGGTCTTTTCATGTAGAAATGAATATAACCACTGGCAAGCTCGTCACCACTGTCAATTGTTTTCAAATGATGAAATGTCTACCTACTAATGTTCAAAGACAAGAAATGCCTACTTGACATGACAAGGGAAAACTTTTGTAGCATATGGCATGTTTCATGTGCACCAATGTCATGATCAACAACCAAACTCATCATAAATTTTTGGTAGGCAAGCAATGCTTTATCCCCAAATGAATTTGTATTTGCATTCCTTTGCAAGATATCAATGTAGCTTTCAATTTTTTTCTCAGAATTTGATGCATATTTGGAAATGTAGTTTAGCATAATTTTTCTAGACAATACTGGCTGGTAATCAACATTTTCTCACCAAATTGAAAGCATCTCAGGGCTGTGAATATTAACATGCTCATCATTTCTTGCTAGTTTATACGATTTGTTCAAGTCACTATCAATTGTCAATGTCAAAGATGGTTGGATAGGCCATGGAGCTTTGTAGCGACATTGTAATTGGTGTCCTTTTTTCCTAAGAAAAGTGTATTGAGTGCACTTGGTATGCCTTTGCACCATGTTCAACAACTGTTCATAGTCCACCATTTGTTCCATGTAACGAATTTGTGTAGTATCAAGCAAGCACGGGTGCTCCAAAGCTGAGTGGTGCATCCTTGATATTAGCTACTTTTGGGAACAAGGGTTCCATCCTAAGACATAGCAATCAAAGAATTTTTTTCTTGTTGAAGCTCATGTGGTTTGGACCAATCAAGCATGTCCATGTTCAGGGCATCTGGGAGCCACAATCTAAATTGTGTACATGTGTTGACCCATGATGCTGCCACTCATACCTATACCAATAGTCCTTTGTGTGAAAAATTCTCTCAATAACCTCTTCACAAAAAATAGTGAATCACAAGTGCATGTACAAGGTTGTTATGTGCGAGTTCTGTATAATTTTCTCTATGAAGCATCTCCAGGAGTATGGAAAATCCAATTGGGAATGAGGTTCAATCACCCTATGCAAATCCAACCATTTTATATTTGCAGAGCTCAAAGTGAAGAAAAGATTCAGTGTATCAAGTTGGTGGATCATTGTTGCAAGCTCTTATTGGCACTTGGCCCAATATGAGCATGTTCCTCGCAAGGATACACCAAAGAGAACAATTTGGTTCTCTATTTGGGTATCTGGCACCTAATGAAGCAATTGTCACAAAGCAGTAATAGACTCTAGGATTCTTTCTTCCAAGTTTAGTTTCATAAAAATTGATGTTGATTGTTGGCGTCGATGTCTCATTATCAAATTATAAAGGTAATATCTAAATCTGACATGCTTCCCGAATCTATTATCATAGTATCTCATCAAGTTCAAGGCATATTCATGTAAGTGAACTTGTATGCTTGTTGATTGTAGGGGCATTGCCATGCCAATGGGGAATAAGATTGGAAAAACCATACTTAATAACCCTTTTGTATTATATTTATTGATAGAGCTAGGATTTATTTCAGGCCAAGTCAAGGTATTTTGACCAGTGTCTTTAATTTGTAAGGTATCTCTGATTTCCTACAATTATCGAGGAGGATTGGACATCAATGGAGTAAATGATGACAAGTCCTAAAGGTTAACTTCCTCATCAATAACATCTTTTGCAGTTGTCATTGGTTGAATTGGGTTATGCGTTGGTTCTTCCATTATGTGAAGAAGATTAGATATGTCAGTACTTGTAGAAGGAAACAAATTTAAAGCATCACAATCTATTGCAACATCATTATAGTATGGGTCATTCTCAATTTTATATATTAATGTAGTCATGACATTAGATTTGTCAACATAGCAATCATAGTTTGTTCCCTGAACGCCAATCCTTCATACAATCACAACTTCAATATCATGTAGACAACATGGCAATAAAGTGTCAATGGACATGATGTTCTGTGGGAAGTTTATAGTATGGCTACTATATTTGTATTGGCCCCCTCTAGCATGGGTTACTTGCAAAACTAGAGCAACTCTAGCTATAAGCATTTCTTCGACTTGAGTAAGCTTTGCAAGGACAGTTGATTGTGGCCCTAGATCCATTTTGTTGGCTAGACTAAATCTGTGGACACCTTTTTTGGAAGTACAATGCAAACACACAAATCCAACATTGGATTCTCGAACTCTCATGCCGACATAGCTCTCATTGCAAATAGAAAAACATTTCAATTCAGACAAAGCATTAATGTGCTGACGAAAGGACTGCATAGTAGTGAGGAAAGTTTCACCAAACATGTTTCTTGAATGGTGGGTTGTTGGCAATGCAAATGGCAAGGCATGGCTAGTGATGGTTTGCAACGGTATATCTCCAGGTATTGTGGGGGTAGGTTCACAGCAATGGCTAAGTTGCAGCTGCAAAAGAGTGGGAGTTGAGGGTGTGCAACAACGAGCAAGTATTGTTGGTGTGGTTGCTTGCAATGGTGGCATCCCTAGCTAGGTAGGGGGAAGAAAATCAAGTGGTTCTAGAGCACATCTTTGTTGCAAGTACTTGGCTTGCCAGCCTACAAAAATCTACTCTTTTGTGATGTGTATAATAAATCTAGTTTCTTTGGAATTTTATAGCCTTTTTACGATCCACACTTGATGCACCATTTGAACTTGAATAAGGTTGTGAATCCTACAATAACAATATTAAGAAAAAAATAAAATGGTTGCAAACACCAAGTTAAAGGCCAATGGTATAACCAAAGTAGTCGAGCTAATTGAATATTCAACAAAGTAGCCAAAGGTAGATAGCAACACTAAACAATACCCTATGGAAACCAATATAAACTACATAACATGAACTATTTTACTATCTTCCAACCATTACCACAATATGGAAGCCATAATATATGTATATTTATATATAAACATATGTATCCACATGCATTATATTTCAAACTACTTTCAAACTCGAACTAAAAAAAAAAGAATGCAACCAATGAAAAAATAGCTAACACAAAATGAAAGCGAAAGAAAGGAGCACTTTTTCTCCACCTCAGCATACTGGGTCACAAAGCCTTGTCAAAAAAATCTCATTGGAGAAGTAGCTAATTCAAAAGAAAATGCACCAATTGCAATTCTAAATTTTCCTCTGGACAAGAATTAATTATAACACTATACATTGACAAGACCTCTTTTCAGCAAAGCATTTTTAGTGTTAAACCATGTCGCATATACTAGAAATTTGTCAAGTATGATGATACATAGTTTAATACTTAAATACTCTTCTGAAAAAGAAGTATCCTCAATGGTATAAGCTCAAGTGTGTCCACAAATTTCTTCCCTGTGATCAATCATGAAATGAATGTTGTTTATTACTCCCAATATAGCACCTTTCATTCTAACAACTATTTTTCAAGCATGAAAGTGATAATAGCCAAGGCATCACAATTGAAATTATGCATTGTAAGCATATATATGGATTTCCTAGTTGCAAATATTAAACCATGGTGCAAAGGGGAAAAAACTTAGAAAATAAAAAACCCGCATTTAGATAAATACTTTTCCCTATAGTCACTTATTGACAATAACCAAAGTAAACATATATGGAAATGACTTTGCAAATGTATAAATGCATATGCAATCTCTTTTCAATGGAGAATGTAATGAATGGAAGGAACAATGCATTGTTTAAAGAAGAGTGCATGGGTATGTGCAGGATCATGATGGGCCAAAAAGTGGCAAAATGATGGGTATGTATAGGGTATGTGGCTGATGACTTTTTTTTTACCCAAAATAGATGAAACGAAAAGGGTTTTCAAAGGAAATTATCAGCTTTCCACCAATATAAATTATTCTTTACTTTCAATTTAATAAATAATTATTATTCATTTTCTATTTGAATTACGACTAAAGTCCTGATTGATAGGCTAATTGAAAAACATCTATAGCTTTCAAAAAAATCACATTTTTTGAATTTGAAACATGTGTCACATTCTATGCTTCATATACTATAGAATTAAAAATAATATAATTGAATTTCATGAATTTTTTACCAAGTTAAGATGGTCAAACATATGAGTTTTTTATATTTTTTAAAAGTTGTAATAAAAAATTCATAATTAATTATTTACTTGGAAAAAAATTACACAAAAATATGCATCACATAGGGACATGATTCCTCTACTTATATCTAAAATCTTATAAAAATAATTATCATTTTACTGTGGTTAGGGTGGTCAGACAGACAACTACTTATTTTTTCCCTGAAATTTAAGTACTACTACATTGAAATTTCAAATTTTCACCAAATAGATTTTTTTCTTCTTTTAAATAAACCTAGTAGTTTAGAAACTACATTCAATTTGCTAAAGATTCTATTCTTACATATTTTTGAAATAATATAGATAATTTTATTCAATTTTTACATCAAGTGTCCTAACACTAATTTTTTTGAAATTTTCACCACTTGAGGGCCTATTTTTTCCATGATGATCTTCCACATACCCACACCATTGTTGCTACCTATGGTTGTACATCATCCCTTCATTACACTCTCCACCTAAAATAACTTCACCTTTTTTTATTGTACATGCATATATACATATACATATTCATATACATATAGCACAATGAAGAAAAAAATGCGTTTGCAAACACCAAGTCAACAATTCATGACTTTTTCTACCTGGAAATACTAAAGGATGTGTAGACTAGCTAAGAAAGAAAGAATGCAACCAATCAATAGACAAGCAATAAAAAATGAAACAGACCAAAGAAATACTTGCTATCCACCATACCATAGTGGGCCAAGCAGCCCCATCAAGTCTTACCAAACCCCTGAGCAAGAAAATACATTACCCACTAGTATGATCAATGGTGAAACCAATGCTACTAAATATGCCCAATATAGACCCTTTCATACTAATAGTTATTAGTAAGACATCACAATTAACAGTATGCATCAGATGCATATCTAGCAATTTTCCAGTTGTAAATATAAAACATGGTGTAAAAGTAAAAAGTCAAAAAAGTAGAAACATGCGCATTCACAGATACTTCCCCCAATAGTGATATATCAATAACAACCAAAGCATACACATATGTAAATGTATTTGCAAATGTAGATATACATATGAAATGTTTTAAATAGAGAGTGCAACAAATGAAAGGTACAATGTACACTTTTAAAAACACTATAATGTTGGTGCTCCTATGGTTGTGCATCGTGTCTTCATTCATTCAAGTCTCCATCTATTAAAACTTTACATTTCCCACTACACATTTATGCATACATACACATATACATATACATAGATATATACATATATTACAATGAAGACAAAAATGTTCTTGCAAACACCCAAATAAAACAAAACAATATGTATTGTCCACTCTACCATATTGGGGGTATAATTTGTTGAGTTCATATGCATACACACACACACACACACACACATATATATGCACTAGTTCTAGAGCTTACTGGCACCAGCAGAAAGCCAACGAGCCGTTGTTTGGTTTTGGTGAACCCTGGTCAGAATTTTTGTTAGCCTTCCTGGTCTTTGAGCTCTTTGGTGTTGTAGAAAAGGCGGTGCATTGCTTTTTTATTTACATATATGCATATGTAAATTTATACATGCATACAACCATGTCCACAAGTACCCACAACACAACTAAATAGTGTATAGAGAATATGCAATGAAAAACAAGAAAACAAGGTATGCTCTCCAACTTGCCATATTGGTTCATGAAACCCCATGGGCTCTCACCAAACCCCCAAGCAAGAACATACATTTTTCATCACTTTTATCAATGGTGGAAGCAGTCTTTATCATCAAACATAACATACATCATATCATTGCAACAAATCCTTTTGTGGTATTTTTGTTGGGAAAGGCCAGTCAGACTTAAACCTTCAAAGAAGCTCACAATCTTGGCTTACAACTATCAAAGGAGGTAAAGGCACAGAAGAACACCCAACAATTCCTTATTGAAAATTGCATACAGTTTCACTGTCTCTACTCAGCCTTTTTAGTAGCAGGTATTGGCACAGTGATTGCCACTACATGGACACCATAGAATAGTAAATCTCGATACCAAGAGGATGAGCTTCTATGAAGGTGAAAGTCCAACCGCATGAGCTGTCAAGTTTCTCTGAAGGTGACTCCAATAAATTTTCTATCTTTTGCATGGGCCAATCACCCTAAAACCAATACAAAAAGTGTTGTCAATGGCACTAATAATGAGAGTGATACATAATGCATGTACCATATGTACATATATCTATGTATGTGAAGTGAGCACAAAGACGTCCATACTAGGAGAACCATTTCAAATATTGTCTCACTTGTTTGTAGGTTGTTGCATGCTATATTGCTTGATCTCTATTAATGAAATATTGATTGTTTTAGATTTTGATAAGTTGTTGTTGAGAGAAGAATATATTGTCTGTAAAAGAAAATATTGTTTAATCTTTGCTCTGCATTTTATGGCTATCATTTTGCAAGGGTATGTTACTGTGAATCTTTCTATTTTATAGCATTGTCCATTTAGCTTGTTGTTGAAGAAAATATTGTTTGATCTATGCCATCCATTTTTTGGCTATGGTTGTATTGGTGTAAAATACTTAATGTTATATAGTTTGTGTTTGATTGTAGTAGGTATTATTGATTATTGTTCTCTACCCTAGGATATGTTGTATTTTTTTTCAAAAAGATGTTGAGAAACCCATATTCTTTCAATTTTCTATCAAATTTTGTTGAGGGAAAGCACTATAATTTCATATGGTGTTGCCACTACAATTTTTTTTCTATGTGAGAGTTTGTTTATTCCTTCACATTTGTAGCTATCTAGTAAGGAATTACATTGTTAATATTATTCATCCTTTGTTGATTGTTGTTGTCTAGTTTGTTGTATATTGTATCGTTTTCAACAAACTCTTGTTGTAAAGGCTATATTGTTTGAATTTTCCTCAAGGAATTATTGTCAGAATCCTATACTATTTTTCAAAATCAATATTGTTTCATAATTTAATGTTGTTTATTTATATAGTGTCATTCCCTTTTTAAGAGATGTATCAGTATCTACAATTGTCCATACATCTACTTGTGGACATGGTTGTATGCATGTGTACATCTACATATGTATATAGATAAATATACATGCATGCAATTGAAATTTCCCAGTGAATACAACTTTTTGCTACAGATGTGCGTACATATATATGTGTGTATATGTATATATATATGTGTGTGTGTGTGTGGATATGTCTATACATATATACACATATATATACATAATATATATATGTATATTTCTTAAGTTAGTATGTATGTATGTATATATATATATAGAAAAGCTAGCAAGATCATGTTCATTGAACCTTAATGTCTTTATTCTTTCAATAAGAATAATTGAAATGATAACTAAAATAATCTATTCAAGCCAACAAAAGAACAAAAAACAATGCCATATGGTAAATAGCACAAAGTGTTTTAGTACTTCAAAAAGTATTAAATGAAAAGTATACAAAAGAAGAATGCAAGATACCAACCATTATATAGTTTTTGAGGATTTATCTTGTCTAGATTCAACTATATTGTGCCATCTTCGATAAGGTTATGTTCAGAAGGCTATATTGTTTCAATTTTCGATAAGCTATTGTTGAGAAAAGACTATAATGATTGTTGAAAGAAATATTGTTTTTTTTATGGTTCTGTTATGTGGCTATTGCTTTGGATGGGTTTTGTGGCTAGAGTTTTGTGCATTTTTCCAACTGGGCTGCTATTGAAACCAATGTTGCTTGATTTATGGCTTTTATTTTGTGGTTATGGTAAAAATAGAATGCAATAGTTAATGTTGTACACTTTATGCTTCATTGCACTGGGTATTGTTGATTATTCTTCTCTACCTTAGGCCATATTGTTTCATTTTTGATATTAATGTGTTGTTAAAAATGCTATATTGTTCACATTTTTGTTAAGGTTGTGCTTAGAAAGAAGTATATTTTTTTCATCGATTTTTCATTGTTAATTTTTGAGAAGGTTATGTTGAGAAGGCTATATTGTATTAATTTTTTTGATAAGGTTCTATTGAGAAATGAGTATATTTTAAATCTGGTTTTTTTAGTGAAACCTTTTGGATTTTTTTTTATGGATTTCATTCTATGGCTAAAATATATACAAATGTGGCATTTATGTCAAACAATTTTGGATGTAGTTGCAAAATAAGAGATTGAAAGAATAACATATAGCCTTACCTTGTATACAAATGCAATATAGTTGCAACTCAAATACCCCATTGGGCATGGGTGATTATACTTTTCTTGCTTAAGCTATATTGTTTCATTTTTTAGAAGGTATTGTTGAGAAGGCTATATTCGTTCATTTTTTGAGGAGGTTCTTTTGAGAAATTAGTGTTTTATGCAGTATGTTCTTATATTTGTTACTATATATATATACATATATATACATATGTGTGTGTGTGTGTGTGTGTTCATTGAAGTTCAATGAGTAGCAATAGGATTTTGTGGATACAGATAAAAGACAACATGACAATAGCCATGAGCTTGATGCACATAGGCTTCATGAAACATTCTACACTCTTGACCTAGTTTTTGTTAATGGCATCAATTGTTTCATGCAGCCTCTATGCATTGAAAGCTCACTCATCTTGTCATTATATGTATTCATATGTATATACATACATATATATATATAGATAGATATATTTCTTAAGTTAGTATGTATGTATATATATATATACACACACACACATATATATAAATATATGTCTATATGTATACATAAATACATACATACATACATATATACACATATATATGTGTGTGTGTGTTATTGTATATACATTTATACATATATATATCCATATATATAGACATATTTCTAGCCCACCGATGGCCATGTAAAAGATGGTGGAGGAAATTGTTGGGTACCTTTGGATTATGGTGGTGTATTCCACATAGGATGGATAGAGAAGACTGCTGCAATTGAATGCTAGCTCCCATCAACATTAATTATTGTATGATTTGCGTGTACTAGCAATGGTTGTAATAACAACTGTCGTTTTAAAATGCTTCAGGGACAAAATAAATATCTAGGGAGTTTTCAATAAGGAATTATTTGGTGTCATTATGTTGCTACACGTGCTATCAGATGTGTTAACATGGAACGTAAGCTTTTGTGAGGGTGCTAGCTCGATCAAGATTTGTGCAGCTTCAACGAAGGTGGGTGGAGGTTATGTTGTGTTTTTTGCATGGGGAAATCTTTGCAAAGCAAAAGGAAAGTGTTTCCTGCAATAATACTTTGCTCTTTTTTTGTGTAGAAAAGCTAGCAGGAAGAGGTGTGTTTGAAGCAAGTGGGAAGAGGTGCATGTTGGGAAAACCGTTAGCAATAGTATTTGATTTGTGGTTCACAGTCTATTCCAAGCCATGCTATCTAATTTTCGATAAGGTATTGTTGATTGTTTCAAATGTTGATTAGCTCCTCTTCAAAAACTACTATATAGTTTCTAGAAACAAAAATAGTAGTTCATATATGGTTCACAATGTGTGTGTGTATGGTTTTGCATGGATTCGATATTGTGAATTTTTTGTGGGTTTCTCTTTATCCTTTTTGTGTCACACAACTATAGAAACAAGGCAGCATCAACAGAGCTAGTGGAAAGAGGTTTACTTGGACCAAAGAGGTGCATATCGAGAAAAGGAATTTTCCATATTGTTGCAATTGCAGTCCATGAGTTTTTGTAGGCTATATTGTTTTATTTGCAACAAGGTTATGTTGGTTGCTTCAAATTTTGATAACACATGCTATTGAAGGAAGATTGTATTGTTTGTGATAAAGACTATTGTTTGGTTTAAGGTTTGCATTTCATGGATTTGGTTTTCCATGGGTTTCTAGCTGTGATTTTTTGTCTTTTGTGGGTTTTTTTGCTTGGGTCGGTGTCCAAACCAATATATGTGTATGTACATACATATATATACATACACATACATATATATATAGAATAAAATAGAAATATATATACACATACATATATGTATGTAACAAAATAAAATAGAAATATATATACACACATATATATACATATATGTATCCATACTTATACATATATACATATACATATATAGATGCACATACATATATATATATATATATATAGAATAAAATAGTTAATCTTATAAACTTTGTGTTAGATTTCATTTTCCATTGTTGATTATTGTTCTTCTACTCTAGCTATATCGTTTCATACTCAAGAAGGTGTTGTTGAGAAGCCTATATTGTTTCAATTTTTTATTAGATTCTGTTGAAAAAGCAGTATATTTTTGTATGGGTTTGTTGCCGCCAATCTTCTATGGGTATCTCTTCAAGGTTTATGTTTTGTGGATGTGGCTTTGCAACAATTTGTAACTATGTATATTTTTTGTTTCATAAGCTTCCACTTCTGGGTCAGTATTCAAACCAAGGGTGTGTAATTTATGGAATCCATTGGATGCAAGGTTAATGGCACTGTTTGTGAAGTGTAACAACTCACATGCATGATGGGCGGTTACCTCCTATTTGTGTGAACTTTGGTTAGAATTTTTGCTAGCCTTCCCATTTTTTTAGCTCTCAATAAAGCTAGTAGATATTTCTTGATTTTTAAATGAAAAGAATTTGGTGCATCAATAAAGGAGGCAAGAAAAATTAAACGCTAGTTCACATAAGGCCTAATTGACATATGGTCCCTATGTAGTCACAATGTTTGGATTTAAGTAATAAAATAGTCAATGTTCTTGTTAAAGCATAGTTCTGACCTATTTAGACCTCAATAACGATTTTTTACAATGGAAGGCTATATATCAACTATGAGATGCAACATTGATCAAGCTGGTATTGAGGCCTAGACAAATAATAGCTACCCTTGAAACAACACAAAAACAACCAATAACAACCCATCATGAAAAACATCTACTATTTTATTAGTTTGCAACCATGCCTACATAGATATATTTTTACAAAGGGAAATATATACACACATATATGTATCCAAAGCTATGCCTAGAAAATACATATATATATCCATAGATGGGCCTCAAAACTATGAATTTTGTTTGCATGAAATGTGAAAAACACAGATCTGCACATACGAAATATGAAATCAAACACAAGATACATCATTGACCAGCCTAGTCAATGGTAAAATCCATGTGCCTTATTAGACTTACTATGCAAGCTATGGCTACAATGTTTGTTGTATATGTTGTGCAGCCCAATTTCCACAACCGAGCACTAAACAATGCCTTAGGACCCAAATAACATAAACTACCCAATTACTTTGGAAAGTTTTAAATCCAAGCTATTATTGTAACCATCCCCAATATATGGACCCCATACATGAAACAATGTTCCCATGAGAATTCACCAAACAATAAGCATGGCAAAGAGTATATATCAATGTTGCCTAGATCTAATTTCACATACATACATATTTGGACAAAGCAAAAAAGAAACAAAAGACAAGAAAACAAAAACACACTTTTTCCTATGTATATGCTTCCAAGCAATAGAATGGTACACATGAATCCAATAGATGCAACACATATATATGCAGCTCAAAAACAAAAGTCTGACCAATATATATAAATCTAATGTTAGATGCAGATATATACACATTCTTGGTTGTTGTTAAATAGCTTCTAACACATTATTTAATTTATGGTTTCCATGTAGAGGTGAAAGTTGCAAAGCAATAAAAAAATCCACATAAACACATACAACAAGTAATATAACAGTCGACATATATGCACAAAGAAATATTTAGCATTCTAAAGTTAGCAAAGCAACTAAACAGTCTATGCAATTTACAAAAAGGTATTGTTGACTGCAGGTCTATAGCCCCAGCTTATAACCAAAGTTGGAGCATGACAACCAAAAGAATCTTGCAGAGTACAATTGAAACTGGTATCCTCCCAGCTAGCCAACAACCCTTCCTATATCAGTAGACTTCTGATGGTCGTGGAAAAGGTGGCGAGCGGGGCTGACACACACTAAGAAGCTATAGAATAGTAGTCATCAATGCCTTGTAGAAAACAACATAAACTTTATAGTGTTGCAACCATCTGCACTGAAGAAAACCCTTTAATGAGACAATCATGATTTCAAATAAGACCTAGAAAATAATTTTTCCAACATGAACCTATCAATAGGTGCAAGAACAAATATAGATAAGCTTAAATGTAGGCATGCATATGGTTGTTGCCTAGGAAAATGAAATAAATATCACTTGACACAACTTGTGGGAGCAACATTGCTTTATGTATGGGATCCACACTTTTCCAACAAGGGAATAATAGGTTGCATTAAAAACTTAGCTCAATAATTGGGAACTTCAGATTATTTTTCAGATAGACATTGTTTGTTATGGACTTGTAATGGGAGGAATGAAGTAATTAAAATCTAAGCATACCTGGTGCATGCTATGAAATGCAATGTCAACATAAGAAAAGAAGGCCTGATGTCCACCCCACCATATTGGCTCATGGAGCATCATGCGCTCTCACCAAACCCCCGAGCAAGTAAATAAAATGTCTACCATTGGGATCAATGGTGAAATCAATGTTTAGGCTGTTGTTGACTTAATAGAAAATCTAAAGGCATCAAAACATCCACAAATGATGATTTTTTGGGTTGAGCATGGTTGCTATATATGTGTGTGTGTGTGTGTGTATGCATATATATGTATAAGATTAAATGTAATAATTCCTATGAACAAGTCTATAATTATCACTAGACACTCCATAGGAAATATTACAACAAGAAGAAAGTTATATGCAAGTCCACTAAAATGGAAGACACATAAATAGCTACAGATAGCCTGCTCCCAAATAGCCAATTAAGAAAAATGTGAAGGCCACATAAATACCTCAAATATAAACAAGTCAGACTATACAACATAATGGTTGCAAATGCAAGCAAAGCATGGTTGTATTTTACTGAATGCGCATGGAAAATAGCTAATACAAGTGTCAGATACAAAAAATAAACAAGGAACACACTTACGGGTTCAACACCAAAGGGTTTTTGAGTAGCCTAGGGAGAGCTAGAGTCTACCGACATTGTTGGGGCTAATCTTTGAAAATGACAGAGCTACAATGCCAATGACTGGCCAAAAGGCCTATTATGAGAACACCACAATAGCCAAAGATTCAGTTAAACCAACAAAGGCTAACAAGCTCCATTCCCAAATTTTAAATTACAAACTTTTTTGCATTTCAATTTCTTTTGTTGGGATATTTAGAATATGACAAAAAAAAGGTATAAAAAAGATACATGTTACAAAACTCTTCATAAATGATTTCAAAAACAATTTGTGTCCCCCTAAGACAAGCAACCTAGAACATATATTGTGCATCAATGCAATCAATAGTGGCACCAATGTTCCATATAACAACAAGAATACAACCTATCATTCCAAAAATGTCCCAAGAAAAATTAACATTCCAATCACTATGTATCAATGTTCTTTGCATGCATTGTGACATACATACATACATATCTACACATAGGGGAGAAATGAATTTCTGATTCATGTTGTTCATTTTGTCACCATGGTTTAAATGCTAAAAAATAGTGAACGCTATACAATTTATATTGATTTGCATAAGGAATTATTCATTGTTATAATCTAGCCTAAGCTACATTGTATCATTTTCAACAAGGTGTTGTTGAGAAGGCTATATTGTTTCAATTTCACGTAAGGTGTTGCTTAGAAAAGGTTGTATTGTCTCTTAATATAAATATTGTTTGATCTATGGATTGCATGTATTCATTTTGCAACCATCAACCAATGCAAAAAAAACCAAAATAACCTGCAACCACCTTCATAGAATATTTTTAGTTATTATTTCTCCCAGCATCAAGAAGAACTTGTTGCAATGATACCTTGTATCTTAAGTGTTTCAAGAAAGATTGGTTTCACTATTCATGAAAGTGGTGGAAAATCTATGTTCTTGTTTGGGGGTTTATGTTTTAGGTTATGCTAGCAATAGAATAAAATAGTTAATCTTAAACACATTGTGTTAGATTCCATTTCCCATCATTGATTATGACTATTTCATAATACTATTTTCTACATCTAATATTGTATATGTAGATTTCTATTGATAGTCAATATGAAATCAAACGATATGAAAGTCAAGAATGGCTTCTCGATAACAACATTAACTCTATAATATTAACTATTTTATTCTACATTTCAAATGAAAGTATATAGCCAAAGGAAAAGAACAATAATTAGCAATGTGTTATGAAAACAACATCGACTATTTTAATATATTGCAACCATTTGCACAAAATGAGAGCCATAGATCAGACAATATTAATTTTTCCTCTGTGTATATTTTTATGTATGTCAAAGTAGATGGGAGTAATGTACATACATAGCCTTCCTATTTTTTATTATATTATGAAAATATTTATTTATCTGAACCTTTATAGGGCACACTTCCAGTGACATACTTTATATTAATTGTTGTATACAACATTGAAGTGTCTTTCCTAATTTTTTCTTTTTTTTGTACAATTTTTTCTTGATTCCATTCTGCATTGTTACTTACTCTTCTCTATCCTAGGCTATCTTGCTTTATTTTTGATAGGGTGCTACTAAAGAGGGTGTAGTATTTCAATCTTTGATAGGTTGCTATTGGGAAGGCTACTTTCTCTCAATTTTTGATAATGTTGCATTGTTCATGTGCAACAACTATACAAGAACAAGACATTGTGGCACCAACATTAATTGTTGTATGGTATCCATATTATAGGGATGGTTATACTTACACCTGATATTCCACACCTTGAAGCATACCACAAGCAAGCACAAGCAAACATTGAGCAGTGGTCTTGCCCTACAGTGCATGTAGTCATAAGTGCTATAAAACCCATGGAAAATACCATGACTTGTGATTCCCTGGAAAATCCCATGAATTCTAAAGTCATGGAAAATGCCATGGATTTTATAATGCCTCATTGCATTCTCTACATGCCAAAATAGCTCCCTTACTTCTTCATCCCAGAAAACTTAGATGCATATATCCTATTAATTTGTTTACCTTTCCCTTAGAATATATATACACACACACACACATACACATATATATACATACATATATATATATATATATATATATATATATATATATATATTATACACACACACACACACATATATATATATAACATTGTTCGTTGTTGTTGAATAGCTTGGAACATATTATTTCATTCATGGTTTCCATGTAGTGGAAATAGTTGAAAAGCAATAAAACAGTGCACAAAAACACATAGCAGCAATGCAATAAGACAATAAACAATATTGGTTACAACACCGACCAAGATAGGAAAAAACACAACAAAAACACATAGTTACAGAGTAACAAGCCAACACAAAATCAAACAATATTTCCTTCCACCTAGAGTAGCTACCCCAAAAACCATGAACAACACTATATATATATACATATATACACGTGTGTGTGTATATATATATCCCTTGCACTTCACGCGTATTCAATATTTTGTATTATACATAATAAAATTCTTTAAATATGTTACTTTACATATTGTCTATCAAATATAGATGTTCACCACACTAAATTTCACATTTATTTTTTATTCTTACATGGCAGACTCTTGCCAAAATGACTAATTATGTCGCTATCTATGACAAGCTCTTGTTGAGAAATAAGTATATTTTTTACCTGGGTTGCTTGCTATGAATCTTTGTCGGTTTGTCTTTGTGGGCTCCGTTTTGTGGCTATGTACAAAACAAAATATAATTCTTAACCTTTCCCAATTTTTTGTTGGTTGTGGTTGTGCATTATAGGCTATATTTCTGTTTAAAAGGCTATATTGTTTCAATTCTCGATATCTCCTCACTCACAACTATGTTGAACAATAAGATAAATACAGAGGATGACACCCACCAATGTACTATAAAAAACTATAGAAACGTTCGATTTGTTTTTCCATGGAATTTAAAGATAGACTTCACTTGCAACATCACCACTACACATAAACCATAAAACAACTAATGTTGATGCCATTTCAAAGCCCTTCCCTGGCGGCGTGTCAAACACTTTTTATTTTTAAAACCCAAAAACAACCCACCACCTTTTCCATGGTGACAAAGACCTCAAAAACCTAGGAGGCTTGTGGTAGTTCCAACCAATGTTCACCAAAACAAGAAAAAAACCCACCACCTTGTCCCCAGAGCCGAGGCAGTCTAAACTCAGGAAGGCTAACAAACATTCCAACCAAAGTTCACAAAAATAGTCAGTATATATATATATATAGATTTATATATGCATACATATACCAAAACAAGAAAACGACTTGCCACCTTTTCCACGGCGACGAACACCTCAAAAATTGGGAGGCCTACAGTAGTTCTGACCAATGTTCACCAAAACAGGAAAAAAACCCACCACCCTATCCCCAGAGCCAAGTTAGTCTAAACTCAGGAAGGCTAACAAACATTCCAACGAAAGTTCACAAAAATAGCCAGTATATATATGGGCGGGTGCATGAAGTTGGGTACCAATTTTGTGGCCATTTTTAAAAAAAAATTAGAAAACGTGTTTGCGTTATAATGCACTCGCATTATTTTGCATTAAAAAAAAAAGAAAAAATTGAAATTATTTTCCTTGGGATACCAACCCAAAGACTTGGAGGGCATTCCCAATAAGGCCAGAGACATGCTTTTGTAAATTCTACAATTTTTCACATAATTGAGTCTGTGCTCACCATCAAGATTGCATTTAGTTCAATATCGACAAAATCGAACACATGGGTAATGTTAGGTTCTCTCTTAGGTATCCAACGATGTAATTTTTTTCACTTTTTGACAATGTTAAGCCTTTCATCCATAATTTCTTTTGTTTGTATGTTTGTTTTTTGCTAAAAAGCAGCGTTTGGTGTTTTTTTTGTTATAAATTAACCATTCATCAAAATTTCAAATAAATTACATTTTTAGAAACTAGACTCTATTCTACAATTATTTTTTTTTAAAAGGAAAAAAAATCAATTATTTTCAAAAAAATTTAGGGGAGCATGGCCAAAATTCTACTTTTCAGGAAGTGCCCAATTAAAAAATTAGTAAAAATAAAATATTTATTAAAAAATTATTAGAAAAATTGTGCATCAACTAGATTTTGTTAGCTAACTTCTGACCGTAGCGATTTTAAAAATACTAAAAACATTTCACCGTGCTCAGGTCATACAAGAGTTGCTATGTTATGTTTTTCTGACAAAAACAATACCAATTTGTGTACATCCCTCTTTTGAACCCTTAATCTCAACCATTTTCAAAATAAATTTGTAGTTTAGAAAGTAGAATCAGAGCACTTGATCCTTGTTTTTGTTCCATCACAAAATTTTGAGTGTAACTATCCTCAATTTCATGTCCAAGGTCAGCATTTCCTGATTTCAAAAAAAAAGTGGCCACTTAAGCCCCCTTTTTGGGAACCATCTTGGTGCACTTACCCATATATACATACATATATACATATATACATATATATGTATACATACATATATACATATATAAATACATGTATATATAGATTTATATATATACATACATACATATATATATATATATACATGCATACACACACACACACACACACACACACACACACACACACACACACATATATATATATACATATATATATATATATATATATATATATATATATATATATATATATATATATATATATATATATATATATGCAGGTGTTTCATTCCACTATGCATTGTTTGTTGGTTGTTGTTGTGTATCTTGGATGTTATAAAATTTATGTTTATTTTGATTTATGATTGTTAATTTTTGTCCTCTAGTTTAGGCTATGTTGTTTAATTTTTGAAAGGCTCTTTCTAAAGAGGCTATATTATTTCAATTATTTGATAGCGCACTACTGTAAAGGCTAGTTTCTCCCAATTTTTTGATAAGGCTTCGTTCAGGAAAGAGTAAACTTTAATATTTCTACACCGCAAGCTATATTGCACTATATTCAACAAGGTACCATTGAATATTTTCTGGTTATGGTTGGAATAGAATAAAATAGTTAACATTGTTGGTTCTATGTTGTTGAGAAGGATATATTCTCTATTTTAGAGCTAACAAAATAAAATTGCTGACATTATGCAATTCTTTATCAATTTTCATTGTCCACCTTGGCCTATATTGTCTCATTTTCAAGAAGGTTTTGTTCAAAAGGCTTTTTTGTTTCAATTTCTGATAAGGTGTTGTTGATAGAAGACAATATTATTTGGAAAATAAATATTGTTTCATTTATGGTTGCATTATATGGCTATCATTTTGCATGGGCTCTATGGCTACAGTTTTGTGGGTTGTCCATCTGGCTCACTGTTGAAACCAATGATATTTCATAGATGGCTTTTGTTTTCTACTTATGGTTGTAACATAGTAAAATAGTTAATGTTGTACACTCTATGTTTGGTTACATCAAGTATTGTTGATTAGTATCCTCTCCCTGAGGCTATATTGTTTCATTTTCCATAAGGTGTTGTTGAAAAGAGTATATTATTTCAATATTCGATAAGGTTTTGTTCATAAAGGAGTATATTTCTGGATGGCTTTTCCACTATTAATATTCAAAAAGGAAATCCCAAGAAGGTTAGCCCTGAAAAGAGTATTGCAATAGTCCCTTTAACAGCTTCAAAAAGGTATTCAACACATGTATGTGGAAGCCAGTGTTCTTTAGCATGTTTAATAGAAAGTCTGTTGTTATAAGAATCCCATTTTCAAGAATGAAAGAAATAAAAAATTTATTTTTAAATAAATAACTATCTTCTCAAAAAAATAAATTTGAATTCTTTGTTTCCCTTCTTAAATAATGTCTTTTTTAATATATATTTCTTATTAAAATGAGTTTTAGGCATGCTTCATGTCGTGCTTAATTATCAAAAGCACAAACATATAGCCATATATATATATATATATGTACACATGTAAATATCTATATTTGTAAATACTTTTATATCTAAATAGATGTTTATACATATATATATACACATACACACATATATATATATACGCATATATGTATACATATTAGTTATATATGGGTGAGCCCCTTGCATTTTGTGCTTATGGGTCGAACCGAATGAAATAGTTAAAGTTGTACACTACATGTTTGGTTACATTAGCCATTTTTTATTATTGTTCTCTATGTTAGGCTATACTATATCATATTCGATAAGCTTCATTGTCTCAATTCTCGAGAAGTTTTTGTATAGAAAGCAATATGTTTTTTAATGGGTCTACCACTATTAATTTTCAAGAGTGTGTTGTTGAGAAGGCTATATTGTTTCTATCATTGCTAGTTGTGTGAACCCTAACCTTGGTACCTCCAAAACACAACCAATAAACACATTAAGTTAGGGATTGCAAGCCAAAACAAGGATTCCCCATGAAATCCATTTAAAAACTCAAAATAGGAAAGAAAACAATGAAAAGTATGATAAAGAGAACAAAATAGATTAAATCCTAATTTAAATGTTCAAACTCATGATCCCATGGGGGAATTGGTTCCAATTTGATGTCAAAATTGGCCCTTTCCCAATTCCTAAGATGCAAGCTTGATGTGTTGAAGAGATTGATCTACTTTGTTGATGAAGAATGAGAGCTTCAAGCCAAAATTTGCAAAACCTAGTCTAGAACTCAATGATAATGGATGAAATGAGAGATATTTGAGCATAGTAAGTTTACTCAAATTGTGGATGGATGAAATGAGGAGATGAGCTCTTCACTTATAGAATGAGAGGAGGGATGAATGTCCAAAATAGAGCAATGTGGGACTAACATTCATCCAATGGCATGATGCCACTTGTCAAACAATGAGTGGATGCAAGATTTAGGGATTGTACCCATAAATGCTCATTTTTTAATTTCAAATTTGTTGAAATGACTTGTGAGGGGGAAGGGAAAATGTAATAAATGTCACTTGGCTCAAGGAAAAAGGACATATAAGATGAAATTATTGGATGCATATGTTGACTTGGCATTTTTGAATTCAAATTGAAAGAATATTCCAAAAGATACCATTGTGAGGGAAATAGAGATTTAATAAATGAATTAAACCTATTTTCATGTGCAACTTGCATTATCCAGAGGATGGGACATGAGATGGGATTAAATTAATCAAGGTTTAATTAATTTAATGAGAGGAGTCAGATGATATGACCTATTTGACTTAAATTTATGGATTTATTTAAATTAAATAAGAGGGGAAGATGATAAGGGGCTAATTAAATAAAGATTTTGATTTATTTAATTAAAGGAGATGGTCTTAAATTAAATTAAATAAGGTTTTAATTTATTTAATTTAATAGATAGACTTTAGGGATTTAATCAAATAAGTTGATTATTTAATCAAATAGGGATAATTAGATCAGATGGATTGATTTAATTAACAGGAGAGATTGACTTAATTAGATAAAATGATTTATTCAAATAAGAGAGAAATATTGATGGATTTAATCAAATAAGGAGATTTAATTAAATAGTTAGACCAAGGCATGATTCAGGAAGAAACGATGTTAGCAGGTCAATATTAGATGCACAATGTCAATCAGTATATTTTACGTGTCTACATTTTGCCCCTCTTTGAATCAATGCACTTGTTGCGTTGGTTCAAAGAAATAAACGATCTCAATCAAAGCCAAAGATTTTCAATATTTTAAAACTTTCCCCACTACTGCACGGCAAGAGAAACATGCCATTATAATTCCCCCTCGAGAGATTAGACAAAAATTCCAATTTTTTGGGTGATCTCGCAAAAAAAGAGGACAAGGTGCCTGACAGGTCCAAGAGGGCTCCGAGAGGCTAAAAACATGTTTAAATGCAATAAAACAATGAGAAACAAGCTTCATCAAGACAAAAATAGGGTCGGGGGTCCAAAACCCTAACATGATAGCTAATTAAGGTGAAAAAAGCCTAAATTTCATGCTCAAATGGGGCCTGAGGGGTCACTTTCAAGTCATTTTCAAACACCTCAAATAGTGACCTCGAGATTTGAGCTCTAACTCCCTGTGATATGGCACAATGACAACTTCCCCTGCACATCAGTGATTGAGTTCAGACTACCAGTGGCCACCTAGCATCAAGGCACCAGTATGTAACCCTTACCCAAGTTTCATCCTTTCATTTAATGCTCTAATTAATGCTTTAAAGGGGCGGCTTGCCTGTAGCAACACTATATAGCGTCGCTCGGCACTCAAACTGCATCGCGCGATGCATTTTGGAGTTTACAAACTCTGACGTTGAGCTTGGGTTTAGCGGGCTGGTTTGAAGAATTGTGACACAGCGTCGCCCATTTCATGGGCCCCCTACCGTTGGGTGATCATAGCTATTACTTTGGGTCTTGTTGCCCCAGACAGACGAGGGTGATATTTCAGTCTCGATTGGGGATACTGCTAGGAGCGGATGGTCCGAGATAGACCAGTTCATTTTGCATGGGGGCCCATTCTTCTAGCTTCGCTTTACACAGATCTGCATGAGTGCGTTTACATGGACGAGAGAGCATTGGGAGATGGAGAGAGAATTGGGAGCAGGGGTGACCCTTATTCATGTATGGGTGTGGGAGCACATTTTTGTGCTACGTCCACGTATCGTTCCAGTTCTGATAGTGCGAGATGATCCCCTCATGTGGCGATATAGAGGCAGTGTGTCCTTCACACACACTGGTGAGCATGAGATCCCTTACTGACCCGATGCTAGTTTTCACTTGGTGACCATATCTTGGTTGGCCTAGATGGGCTGATGATGCCAATCAATTATTTTATTGTTGCGAAGACTATTATATTTAGGGGTGAGAGCACCCCATGATTGAGAGATACCTTCCTGGGCGCATGCAATGTCAATTCGAAGAGCCGCAGGATCGGCCCGATGACTACTATGTAGTTGTCTTTGCTCGCAGCATGACATAGGTGTCATGGGGACAGAACATTCCTGCCTTAGAGGAAATCGACATTTTTAGGGACTTGGTAGCCTGACCATCCATGGGCTTATGATTAGGTCCCAGTAGATCTAGGCACGACCTAGGCATATAGGGACTGGTTTCGGCCTCCTCTTCGATTGACCATTCCAGGTGTAGACCCTGATATGCACAGAGTCAGAGGTAGAGGGAGAGGATGAGGACAGAGAGTTGAGATTCGAGAGGATGCACCAAATTTTCCTCCAATCTAGCCAGATCAGGGGGATGTACATATGCAGGATTAGGAGCAGGCTCCCCCAGTCCCACCACCAGGAGGCGAGGGTCCCCCTCGAGTGCAACCGCAGGTACAACTAGCAGGATAGGCAGATGATTGAGACACTTTGATTGCACAGCTGTAGGCCCAGGTCTAGACCTTGACAGCTGAGAGGGATTAGGCGAGGGCTAAGAGGGACCATGCCATCTAGTAGAGATAGGTAGCTACAGAGCTAGGTCAGTGGCAGCAGCTGGAGAGTATGGCAACCTCCTCCTCTCAAGGTACAGTATCAGTTTGGTCCTATAGGGATGTCATTCGAGAGGAAGAGTAATATCAGCAATATTATCAAGAGGTCGTTCCCCATGCAGAGAGAGTCCCAGAGTTCTCAGAGAGGGCCAACCACAGACCAGCAAAGGGTCACAGTGATAGGGGTGAGGGAAGCATCCACAGGGATCGAGCTTGACCAAGATGTTTATGATACTTTCTTGTGCCTTATGGGCTCATTTTTTATAGCCCAATGGGCCTTTTGTACTGATTGACATATATGTACAGTGATCCAATTGATTTTGTACTATGACAATTGCATTATTTGATGATATATATATGATTCAATGATGATTTTGATGCGATGTGATGTGTACCATTTTTTATGTATGATTCTCCTTCCATATGTTGTGTAATGATGCTATGGTGCTATAAGATGCGTTTATGGATGCATTTATTTCTAATGATGTATGCCTTATGTGATGTTTATGACTTATAGATATATATTATGTTGTTGCAGATGTATTTATGTGATGTGCAATGATGGTTTTCTATGTGATGATGTATATGTAATATGCAATATGCAAAATGATATGGAGATGATCTATGTTGTATACGTGAAATGATATGAATCATGCTTATAAAATGAAATGATTATGTCATGGATGTACATTTTGTATGTAATGATTTTTTATGATTTTAATGTTGATGTGAAATGATTTATGCAATGAAATGCAAAAAATGATTGCGATGTTATTTATGAGATGATGTGGATGTTTAATGGTAAATGTAATGGTCATGATATAGTGCACATAATACGGTGTAATGTAAATGATATGGTTTTTTCTAAGATGCTTAGAATAACAAATGTTATTACCCTAAACCTAATAAATGATAATGTAATGTATGTGATGTCTATAATAGGATGCAATGATATGTTAATGCAAAGTGATATGATAATGTAATATGAACGTAATGATGTGAAATAATGTTATGATATTCATGCAAGTATGTATACAAATGAATTAAATGCTTATATCTATTGTTTATGATTATGCACAAAATGATTATGACATGCTTATGTACATGTTATGTGATGATTTAAGTATTGTGATGCAATGTAATGGATGAAATACAATGAGATAGATGCATCTATGCTTATGATGACATGTTTATATGATTATGGAAATGTGATGCATAAGTTTCCTATATGATATGTTTATGCAATATGCTAATGATTTATGGATGCAGTTTTGATGACGATGATGATGATGATGATGATGATCAACTATCATAGTACCTTATTAGTGCGGTTGGTGAGGAAAGAAAGAAGAAGTTATTTCAACAAGACATGAGGATATGCAAAATGCAAATGGTGTTGATGATGATTGCTTTCTGAGGAATTGGGATTTTCAAAGGGCTAAATTTTCTTATTATTTTTGATAACACACATGGTACGATGCATCAAGGTATGGAAAACCAAGATGCCGTTGTACCTAGTGAGATGGACTTTGACTTGACAAGCATATAGGAGTATTCTTGTTCATACCTGACATACAAAAACCTTGCTAGGATGCACTTTAGAAGTTTTAAACACCTCAGACCAAAACATAGAAAGGTAAACCTACCCATGCAATAGTCAACAAGTTGTCCTAGACCTCCTTCATACATGCCTAACAGAGCAAGTATTCTCCAAGGTTATATTACAATAATGTCCAAAAAGCATAGCAGACAAAAAGATAATGATAGTTGCCCCATTCCTATTTCTCTAAATCCTCTGTTTGGGATATCCTCGAGAAATCCTTGGAATGAGGGCAATAATATAAGTCAAAAGATAAAGACAAAGAAAACAAACAAGCTAATGTTCTTCAATACCATTGACCAACAGAGGATGTGTTTTTAAGGATAAGACCCAAAACTATTGCCAAAAGATAATGCCCATTGTAGGAATGACTCATCCTAGGACACTTTAGTGGATGGCGGCATGTCATTTCGGTTATCCAAAGCTTTCTAAATGATGATTGATATGGGACAATTTTGGATGATGAGTTACCAATACAAAGAAATGACCAACTTGTTTATGTATTGACTTAGACCTGAGATTTGACATTTTGAAGTTTTCACTTTCAACCTGCTAGGCTTGTTTCTAATTGTTTCACCAAAGTTTGAGGATGACGATTAATTTATTATGGATGGTGTTTATTGCGGATGCAAGAAAGATGAGATAGATGAATTTTTTTCAAATATTTGGATGTTTTTGACATTTTTTGGAATGTTTTGAGACTATTTTTCATATTTTTTGAGGTTTTCAAATGTTTTGATTTTTTATTTTTCAAATGTTTTTGGGATTTTCTAAGATTTTGACCAAGAGACTAACTTAAAGACCTATCCTAGGGGTCTCGAGGGTTGATCAAAAAATTATCCTTGCCTACGTTGTACACATAGAGACCACGTAGTTCAACTCACGACTTGACCAATTTACAGATGGAGATTTACATGATGAGATGTCAGCTTATTATGACAGACTTCTATAGGACTGACCTAAATGTATCGGGGGATGATCAAAGATCAACCTTTCCTATGTTCAAGCTTAGAGATGACATAGTTCGTCAAGACAACCTTGTTTTTTACTTTTTGACTAACTTTTTGACCTATTTTTTTGGATTTTGATATGTTTTGATGTTTTTGGTTTTCCAAGGATATTAAGAATATACACAAATCCAATCTGATAAGAACATTCCCCCAACGTGATGTAATAGAATACTCTGATAAAGGTAGGACAAATTGACCATGAGGATGGGCCGAGTAGTATTAGGAGGGATCATGATACGAAAACAAGACCAATCTATGGTGCGGATACGAGTGGATAAGTGATGGATGGTGGCCCGAATGTGATGGATAATGGTAGAGAAATGAATGGATGATGCAGAACAAGCCATAAGGATCCTAGTGGATGGAAAGTGCTTATTTATGCAAGGTGCCTGCTTGCCAGGTTTTCACCAAGGTACTTGCCCAAAGTGCCACCGAAGTGGTTTTCACTAGAGGACGAAATTTTCTCTTTACTATTTTCAATCCTTTTTCTGATGTTTTGGATTTTTTTATTTTTGGATTTTTTTGTTGTCACTAAGACACCTTTTTGCCAAATTTTCACCAAAGTAACCATTTTTTCAAGAGTTTTTCTAATTTGTTTGGATTTTTTGGTTCTATACCTTGAAAGATTTAGGCATAAAACTTTTTGAGATGGGAGCTATTCATGGGCTCCTGCAGAGGTTCCCCTTCGGGTGTTGATAGCTGATATGCCCCTGATTTATAACTTGCTATGATGATGAATGGTCCCAGCCAATTGGGTTCAAATTTTCCTTTGCTGCTTGGGTTTGGGACGTTCTTCTAATTTTCTTTTAAGACCAGTTCTCTGACTTGGAACATCCTACTTCTGATTTTCTTATTGTAGCTCCTTTTGAGTCCATTCTAATAGACTTACAAATGATTTAAAGCATCTATACATCTCTCATCTAGTAGCTCTAGCTCATTTAATCTTGATACCCGTTACTCTTCATCCATGATGAGGTTTTACAGTGATATCCTTAGGGATGGGAGCTCGATCTCACTAGGGAGTACTGCTTTGGATCCGTAGACCAGGGAGAAGGGGGTGGCACTGGTGGGTGTGCGGATGCTAGTTTGATAGGCCCAAAGGGAGGGATTAAGTTGTAGGTGCCAGTCACAACCTACATCATTGACTATTTTCTTGAGGATTTTCAGAATGGTCTTGTTTGTGGCTTCTGCTTGTCCATTGCTTTGGGGATAGTACAGGGTAGAAAATTGATGTTGGATTTTGAATTTCTGACATAAGTCACGAACCTCCTGATTCTTGAATGGTGTCCCATTATTTGAGATAATGGCTTGTGGAACACTGTAATGACAAATGAGGTAGTTTAGAATAAACTTTGAAATCTACTTTCCAGTTTTATACGTCATGGGTATGGCCTCCACCCATTTAGTAAAGTATTTTATGGCGGTTATGATGAATTTGTGGCCATTGGATGAAGTGGGCATGATTTTTCCAATGAGATATAGTACCCACTATGAGAAGGGCCATGGTGTGACAATAGGATGAAGCTCTTGAGCTAGAGCATGGATGAGGTCCCCATGCTACTGACATTGTAAACACTTTCTGGCATAATCATGTGCTTCCCTTTCCATAGTGGGCCAATAATACCCTATCCTCGGCAGTTTCTTAGCTTTGGTCATTCCACTCGAGTGTGAACCATAGATACCATTGTGAACTTCGATTAGAGTGGTTAATGCCTCCTCAACATTTAAACAGTGTAATAGAGTACCTTCTATGCTTCTACGGTATAAGGTATCACCTAAGATGACAAATTTGGATGCCTTTTTAACAAAGGTTCATTTTAGGTTTGATGGTAAGTTGGCAGGTATGAGTCCTATTCGAAGGTATGTGTAAATGTCATGGTACCAAGGATCACCGGGACCAACGATTTCACACACGAATTCTAATTTTGATACCTCAAATGTGGGCACGAGAAGCTGCTCTATCAAGAATTGATATTTTGGAACATTGTTGGGGATGTCCAATAGGGACCCAATTGTTGCCATGGCGTCTGCTGCTCTGTTGTTGGCTCTAGGTATCTGCTCAAATGTGATTTTGATGAAGGATTCTTTGAGAGTTTCCACCAATTTCTTGTATGGAGTGAACTTCTTGTCCTTGGTCTGATATTCATCATTGACTTGATTTATGATCAATTGGGAGTCTCCATACACTTTGAGAACCATGATGTTCCACTACAATACTATTTGAAGACCTATAGTCAAAGCCTCGTATTCTGCAATATTATTAGTGCAAGGAAATTCCAATTTGTAGGACCTTGGTATGCAATCCCCTTGTGGGGTGATGAAGAAGACACCAGCTCCTGATCCATGATGCATATATGAACCATCAAAGTATAGTTTCCAGTGGTTAGCTACAATGATATTAAAAATGGATTCATCTGGAAACTCTAAGACGAGGATTCTCAGAATAAATAGGTGCCTCTACCAGTTGATCTACAATAAATTGACCCTTTATTTCTTTTCTCTCCACATAATCAATGTCATATTCTGATATCATTACCCATTTTTTCATTCTTCCTGTTAGCATTGCCTTTGATAGTAGATACTTGAGGGGATCAATTTTTGCAATGAGCTTTATCTTGTGTGCCAACATGTAATGTCTAAATTTTTGAGATGCAAACACTACTATGAGGCAGGCTTTCTCGATGAATGAATAATTTAACTCATGCCCAACCATTGTTCTACTGATATAGTAGATAGACCTCTCATTTTCATTTTCATCATGTTGGGCTAAGAGAGCTCCAAGGGTTGTTATTGCTGATACGTATAGAATCAATGGCTTTCTTTGGATGGGTGGCATTAATACTGGCGGTGTTAGTAGATATTCTTTGATTTTGTTAAATGCCTCTTCACACTTAGTATCCCATTTGTACGCTACTCCCTTGTGGAGTACATGAGAATATGGATTTTGTTTGTCTACTAACTGTGCTATGAATCTTCGAATGGACTGGAGTCTACCTTGGAGGCTTCTCAATTGTTTTAATGTCTTTGGTGCTTCCATTTCAAGGATTGCTTTCACCTTTGCTAGACCACCTCAATGCCCCTCATTGATACTATGTATCCTAGTAGTTTCCCTAATTATACGCTGAAGGCACACTTCTTTGGGTTTAGTCTGACTTTGTATTCTTCTAGTCTATCAAAGATGGCACTCAAGGTTGCTATGTGATCTTTTCTCTTTCTAGACTTAGCTAGAATGTCGTCAACATAGTCCTCAACTGTCTTATGGATCATATCATGGAAGATTAATGTCATAGCCCTTTGATATGTTGCTCCTGCATTCTTTAGGCCGAATGGCATCATGTTCCAGCAATAAGTCCCCCATGGACAAGTGAAAGTTGTCTTGTGTTGATCCTCTTTTGCTATCATGATTTGATTGTATCCTGAGAATCCATCCATTAGTGACAACATCTCATGTCTCGCTGTCATGTCGATGTTGGGAAGTGGGAAGTCATCTTTTGGACATGCCTTGTTCAAATCTCTAAAGTCTGTGCAAATTCAAATTGCTCCATTTGGTTTCAAAATAGGTACCAAGTTTGATACCCATTCTAGATAATCTATGGGTCAGATGAATCATGTATCTAACAACTTTTTTAGCTCCATTTTGACCAATAGGGCAATCTGAGGATGCATTTTCCAAAGCTTTTGTTTGACAGGTTTTTCCTCTAGGTATACTGCCAAGTGGTGGACTATAGTTTCTGGATCAAGGCTTGGCATGTCAGCATAGCTCCATGCAAAATTTATCTATCTTTCCCTTAGGAATGCTACTAGGAGCTCTTGCTCTTCTGATAGTAGTGATTCTACATAGAATGTGATATGTGGGGTCTCCTATGTTCCTAGGTTGATTGGATTGCATTTTTTTGCCAAGACTACTAACTTTTCCTTATGAAGAGCTCTTAAAGGAAGATTGAATCCCCCATCCTCGGGCACCTCTAGGAGGTTTTCACCGTTGGATGCATCCTTTCTTTTTAATTTTTTCTTGTCAGAGAGTGCCACAGTGTGTTTTCACTTAGAGATTTGGATATTATTTTTAATTTATCACTTTTGCGACTAAGGGATTCAATCGTTTCCCCATAATAAGCATGTGTGTCAAACTCTGTTGTAAACCCTTCTTTATGATCACCATCTAGAATTTTATCCTGTAATCCCATGAATTCTGAGAGCACCTCATCATTTTTGAACACATCAAGAATTGGTGGTCCTTGTTGGACGTAGTCGATCAATTGGGGGTATACTAAGCGGATTTCATGATCTTGGTGGTTTGGTTCAAAGGAAAATTTATTAATCATGCAAAGGGTGGTATTCTCAAATAACCTAGGTAGATTGGTCATGACATCCTCATCATCACTACTATTATAAGTGTCAGTTGTGAAGTTATGTATGTCTCCATCTGTGGATATTGGTAAGCGTACTTCTACTGCAGTCGGTTGAGGAGGAATATTAATCATTCTAACTGGAGGACTTTGGCCATGTATGGTTATACTCAGAGGGGTACATCCAAGGCCAAGGTTTGTTATTGGTCGCATCTCTGGCATGATAGGTATTATGAGCCCATTTTTATTTTGTCCCAGTCTTTGATTTCTGTTGTAACCCATTGTGAGCATCATTTGCAGACCCTTACTTCTTTCATCCATTGGTAAATTAGTTGTTGGTATTTCATCTTGATATAACATGTGATGGATCTGCCTCAATAACTTCCTGGCCAAGGTCTCCCCATCTTGTGAATTTAGGATAGTCTTCAGGAGACGTTTGTGATGTGGAAGCTTGATTTTTTTGTGGACGTCCCCATGACCTAGGAGATTGTGGTAATTCTTGTATCATAAAAGCATTTTTAGGGAGCTTGTAACTTCCACAACCGTCATCCTAGATGATGAGCTTAATGTCAGAGATGGTGGGAATGGCAGGTGTCTCTGTCACAGAAGTGGAAGCGAGAGTCGCGGGGTCGATGTATGGTGTGGATGGACCCTCATCATTTTTTGTTACTTGGGGGATTTTGTAGTATTTTGCTTCAATATTTTTGCAATGTGAGAAAGGTTTGGGATCTCCATGGATGGTAATTTCTTGTTCATTATGTGTGAATTTCACACATTGGTGGAAAGTGGATGCTACTGCTTTCATCGCATGAATCCATGGGCATCCTAGGAGGATATTATATGGCAAATCGAGGTCGAGTACTTGACAAGTGGTTTCCATGAGAGTTGGTCCTACTTGAATAGGGAGTTTGATTGTGCCCTGAGAAATTCTTTATTGATCATGATATGCTCTTATTGTGATGCCTTTCTCTTTGTTGATGGAATCTTCTGATATTTTCAACTGCTTAATGAGGCCGAGAGAACAGATATTCAAACTCGCACCTCCATCCACCAAGACCCTTTTGATTTTTCTCTTATGTACTATGGCTTCCAAGTGAATTGCACGGTCGTGAGATGGTTGAGTGGGGAAATCTTGGTCAGAGAATGTGAGAAGATTATGCGTAATGATGTTTTCAACCATAGCTTGGAATTACTCTGCATCGAGATCTGCGGGGATAGTGGATGAGGCCAATGCTTCTTCAAGGATTTTCCTATGGGAAGATGAAATTTTTAACAACTCCATGATGGAGATTTTCGTTGGCATTCTCTTGAGTTGGTCGAGGACATTATAACCACTAGGAATGGATCTAGGTGCAGAGACTTTGTTTTGATGGGATGATCCTGCAATGGTTACTTTGTCACCTCTTGTGGTGACTCCACAATCTTTGGCATAGGAACCCTTGATAGTAATGACCATGAAGTTTTCATCTAGGGATGCGACGACTGTTTCATACACATGATTTAAATTTGTGTGGGTACCTTTCCCTTTATTTTTTTATTGCCTTTATTGCCATGATTTAGCATTGGATTTGTGTATATCTTAAGATCCTGGTTTCCTGTAGGCTGTTTGATGTTTATGATTTTTTTATCGATGAGATCTTGAATGATATTTTTCAATCTCCTGCAACTATTTGTAGTATGGCCTTTGATTTTTTGAAATTCACAAAGTTGATTCTTGTTATACCAAGGAGGTTTCACATCCGGTTCTTGGTAATTCTCAAATTTAGGTGCTTTGATGAGTTTTTCATCTATAAGCTTTTTCATTATGTCCTCAAGTAGTTCCCACAAAGTGGTGTATTTTCTCTTGGGGTAAGTCTTGCATTGGGGTGGTCCTCTTTGGTCAGTGAGATTGTTGATTGTTGGAGTGTTGTGGTTTGGTTGTTGTCTTGTGTGATGATTTTTGTGATGCTGGATTTGGATTTGTGGTGTGGGTGTATGTTGGCGAGGAGCACTGATGACCACTTTGGCATCGACGAAACCATCATTAGTAACATTTTTATTCCTTGCCCATGTGCGTGGTTTATTGTTGTAATTGAATGATGGTCAATTGTTTTGTTGTTCAAGGTATGATGTTGATTCTGTAGGTTGAGTCATAAGGTCTCTTTCGATGCTGAGCACCTTGGGAATCAATTGATCATATGTGTTGATGCCCTGAACCTTGAGATGAAATGCCAAGCAACCATCAAGGTTGGTGATGATGGTGCAAACTTGTTGTTCTTCTAGCATGGTCCATTTGCTCTGATTGGCCTTGGATCGCCATCATTGTAAAAATGAAGCGAATGATTCACCCTTTCCTTGTTTTAGACCTGAGGGTTCTTCTAGACTAACATCCATTGTAATTTTGCATGTGTAGTTTTTAAGGAATGCGTCTATAATTTCTTGAAATGTTCTAATGCCTGAACATAAGCGAGAGAACCATTCCATAGCGTGGCCTACCAAACTCCTAGGGAATAATCGCATTAGATAAGTATCATCGTATGTGACCTCCATGCAATGAACTTGGAATTCCCTGATGTGATCTTCAGGGTTTCCCATCCCTTGATATTTGTCAAATTTAGGAATTTCAAAGCCTTTAGGGAATGGTTTCATTACTAGGCTCCTATCAAATGGATAGGGACACAAGTTGCTTGATGTCTTCATTGTTTTCCCTAATTGAAGGTCAAGCACCTGTTGCGAGAGCAACTTGATTTGTGTCGTCACATCATTTTGCAGATCAGGGGCTGGGATGAAAGTGTTTTGGGGTGTGTTAATTATGGGTTGGATGGTTGGGTTGATCGGTGTGTTGTTTGATGGTATATGTATGTTTTGTCAAGCGAAGTAGGCTTCCACCTACTTTTGTATAAACAACACCTGTTGTTGATCTTACTGTTGATGTGCTAAGATTTTTGCTTGTTGTTGTTCCAATAATGCTTGTTGTTGTGTTTGTTGTTGTTCCAACAATGCTTGTTGTTGGGCTACCAATTATGCTGCTTCTTGTTGCTCTTGATATTGCTTAATTGCTTGTTGATATGCTTGTAATTGCATTGCTTGTCTTTGTGAAAGACGTTGTGCTTGATATTGCGCTTGTTGTGCCTGATATTGAGCTTGCGCTTGTGCTTGCACCTGCATTGCTTGTGCTTGTGCTGCTTTTTGTTGTAATAGGGTTTGCATAGCCTTTTGTGCTTGCAATTCTTGGAATGCTTGAGCAGCTTGGGCACCTTTTTTTTGTTGTTGTTGTAATAATGCTTGAGCTTGTTGTGCTTGTAATGCGGCTTGTGCTATTTGGGCGGCTTGCGCAGCTTGAGCAACTTTCTTAACAACTAGTTGTTCAGCTTTTTGTTTCTGAACTTGTTGGTATCCTGTTTAAAAAGTAGCTTGCAATGTTGTGTCATATTGGCTTGATGTTGTGGAAGTTGGTGGTGGTGGGGGTGGAGGTGGATTTGGAATGGTATTTGTGAGGGTGGTATTGGTGTTTTCTGTGATGGATGGTGTTGTTGATGTGGTTGGTCCTTGGGAAATCATGTTTTGTGATGTTAAAGGGATGTTTGATGATGTTGCAATTGTTTGTATTTTTGTTGTTTGTTGTTGCGATATTGACAACAAATTTTGGGCGTTTGGCATAATGCTTTGATTGATATTTGGGATAGTGGTTTGATTGGTACTTGGTAGAGGGGGAAGCCCTAAACCAAGAAGTGATGTGGATGATGATGGTAATGGTGGAAGAGGTGGGAATGTGATGGGTTCCAGTTCTTGTGAATATGTTGTGATGTCAAGGATACCCCCTAGTCTGAACATGTCTCCTTCCTCTTACGAATTTGTTAGGAGAGGAATTTGAGGTGTTACGTGAAAAAATGTTGATGATGGATCATGATGGAAAGTGAGAGGAACATTCTTATGTAATGGGTCTTCAAGTATGTTTTGTTCCACAGTGGTATTTGTATCCAAGTTTTTATTATTAACAAGGGGGTGTGCTTGAATGGCTTTGAGGAGTGCATTTCCCTTGTTAATGTTAGGTTGGGTCAGAGCAAAAGATGTTGTGATTTGCGGAATGTTTTGCATTATGTTTTTGGATGGAGGTGTGGATGAGATTGGAGGAAATTATGTCTCCACTATGGTACTCACATCAAAATCCAAAGGTAGTTTGGCCCCTTGTTTTGCTAATTCAAGCATGTATAACGAAGGGTTAAGTCTCATCATAATGTTAATGATTCTATGGTTTTCTAGATTTTGAAGCATTTCAGTTATTTCTCCATGAGACATTCCAAAAGTAGGATCCTCTCCTTGGTTTTCCTCTTGTGTATTTTGTGATGACAAGATGGTCAAAGGATTACTTGATTCAGCGAGATTCATTTCAATGTTTGTTTGGCTAAGGTCACTTGAAGCGGGTGTTTCTTTGTTGGCTTCCATGTTCTTCTTGTATTGAGATCTAGTTTGAACCATAAAATGAGGATCAATTTTTCAAGAATTTTAAAGAGATAAATATCTTGATTCTTTAGATTGATCTTTACTTTATGTCTAAAGTATAAATATCTTAAGGATCAAGAGGTGATATGGTGACGATGCAAGGAATGGATGATTATGGTCTTTTGGTAAATATTCAAGGAGATACTAGGCTTTTAGGATTTTCGGATGTGCTTTATGATTTGATTTTGGGTTTGGGATTTGCCCTTGATTTTGATTTGGATTTTGAACAAATAGACCCTAAGATGTTGGATGATTATCTAAGGGATAGATTTGATTAAAGGATGGTAATTTGAATATGCATGGGGAGAAGGATGCATCTACCCACAACTATTTAAACAAGGTGATAGTTTCACTAAGCATATGAAGAAGGATTCATCTACATATACTAAGCTAAACAAGATGATTTTGATAACTTTGATTAAGCATATGCAAAAGGATGCATCTACATATACCTAGCCAAAGGTGATTTTGATAAAGTTTTCAAGGATTTAGTCTCAATGATTTTGATGATTTTGATTTTTCCAGAAAGCCTAGTATGTAATGATGATTTCAAGATTTACCAAAAGGTGATGATGGGATGATTTTTGTTTTGATGTTTGAAGGATGGATGAAAAAGGATTTTTATTTTCCTTGATCCTAAGATGAACCTAAAAAGATGCTTTGTTTATCTAGACTTGCATATTGAAGAATATGCAAATGCTTCCTATAGACCTTTGTAACCAAGAAGTGATTTATTTTGAACACACATCTTTGGATTTTGAACCAATGACCTTTGTTTTTAGGATTTTGGATTCTTTGAGAATTTGTGAGGCTTCCAACACACATGAAAGTTCCTTTTTCTTAGCTTTGCTTAATGACTTTATTTTACCAAAAATACTTTCCTTGATTAAATTTCAAACTAAGATGTCCAATGTCTTAATTTATTCAAACCCCACAAAGTATGTCAGTTTGAAATTTGATGAACTTAAGGCAAAGGTTTACCTATTGTTTACTTAAGGAAACAAATCAAGATGTAATCCAATGTTTAGGAACTTCTAAGGATGTAAATCCCAAGGGCAAGCAATAACATATGGATTGAGTCAATTTCATTTGTCTCCAAAAGGGTTTGAAATTTGGATGATAATGTTAAGTGTTTGTTTTCAAGATGTTTTCGATCAAGCAATGGATTTTGTAACCCAAGAATAAGTACAACCCTATGGATGTGTAAGACAATATTTTTCAGATTCCCACTTGGAAAATTCTAGCAATGCTTATCTTTAGTGAATGGTTAGATACTTGACCCCATTGGCTCCCCTCCATGGCACTCACTTATATGGGGTAGCCAAGCATCAACACCCATGAAACTCCCATGGCATGATTTCCATTTCTACTAAAAGACCGTAAAAGTGTGGGGCGGCTTCAGAACGACCATTCTTGCACCAACAAATAGATTAAGGATTTTGGAAAATTCTAGCACATGGGTTTTAGTAAGGAATTTTCGTTCGTAGGAGTTGACCCAACGTGGCAAGAGTCTGCTTTCAGATCCATCTTGTCAGAGTCAACTGTGTGATATTGGCATTTCTTCCAATATCTACATTTATATCTCAGCTGGAAATACTTTTGGCTTTAGAGTGCTACCAGTTGAGTCATTCCCTTGGGTGAAAACTTTTTCCCCAAGGCAGGCCCTCTAAGATAAACAAAAGCGAATGAAGAAAAATATTTGTAACTCGATCAATCTTTGTAGGCAACAAAGAGAGAATATACGCCAAAATGCCCCCACTCACACTCACACAAGATATTGTTCAATTTTAAACCCAAATCGAAGTGTGGAGGTGATTGCTTTATCTCACCCTAAA